>JAGFZM010005034.1:0-15294 GCA_017657215.1 Limnothrissa miodon | reverse complement strand
ACACATACACAGACACACACACACACACACACACACACACACAGGCAGCTAGTTACAGACCCCAGTGTGAGTGGGGCAGGTCATGTCTGCTGGTGTTGGGAGCCTTGGGACTGACTGGAGTGTGTGTGTGTGTGTGTAAGTGTAAGAGAGAGAGAGTGTGTGTGTGTGTGTGAAGGGGTGATAGACTGACTGGAGGTGTGTGTGTGTAGGGGTGATAGAGTGACTGATGTTGTCATGCACACTCACCCATGCATACTCACTTCTCTATTCTCACCCATGCATACTCACCCATGCATACTCACTTCTCTATACTCACCCATGCATACTCACTTCTCTATACTCATCCATGCATACTCACATATTCAAAGTCATTTGAGCTGGTTCCTAACACTGTGTGTGTGTGTGTGTGTGTGTGTGTGTGTGTGTGTTGCTGGGGAATAAGTAGGCTCTATCAAACCCTAAATTATTGATCTGTTTGAACAATTAATTTCAAATTCTCAAACAAGACTTTCCACAAGAACAAACTGGATGCTTCAGTGCTTTAGAGAGAATACACAGACCTTCCTCCAGGTCAGAGACACACCACATCAAACCTGTTTAGCAGGACAGTTTTAGGTCAGACACAGACCACATCAGACTGGTTTAGAGAGAATACACAGATCTCCCTCCAGGGCAGAGATAGACCACACCAATCCAGTTTAGACAAATAGCCACATAGGACACACACAAACACACCACATAGGAATCACACACACACCTCATACACACACACACACACACACACCACATGCACATACAAACACATACACGCAAAAAAGTGCACAAGCATCCACTCTCATTTTTCCATCTTTAAAATGACAGACATACATACTCACTCATATACATACACAAGAGGTTTGTACACATATACTCACTCTCTCACACACAAGAGGTGTGTGCACATTACACTTACACTTCTTTGCAGACTCAAGCATGGCAGACGAGCAAACAAAGGCAGATGTCACTGGATGACGAATAGCAGGTGGAAGGAACAGTAAGAAGTGTGTCCGTGTTTACCCGGACCGATTTGGGTGCTGCTCATTGCTGCGGTCTCATTGGTGTTTAATGCTACACTCTAAAAACGGCTGGGTTAAAATCAACCCAACTGTAACCCAGGTGCTGGGTCATATATGGTCCGACCCAACATGGGTTAAGTCAACCCATAGTAAAATCAACCCAACTGTAACCTAGGTGCTGGGTCATATATGGTCCAACCCAACTGTTGGGTTGTATAGGTTGATATGACCCAATTGGTGCTAACCCAGCAGTTGGGTTACAAAATCAACCCAGCATTTTTTAGAGTGTAGGCAGGTGTTTAGCGGGAAGCAGTGAGCAAGATGATTGGGGGAGACATCTGCGTGAAACGCTTTTAACTTCTGACCTTGAGTCACACAGCAAGCGGGGGAGCAGGACGAAGACGCTGGAAAGCTTCGGAGTATATCCAATGGCTGGGCTAAATAAGGAGTCTTGTAACGAGACGGAGGAGCGTGGATTATCGTGCGCTGGTGGATTTGTGCCGACAAACGATGGAGGGACGAGAGATCCGGACCACGTAAGCTAAGTGACCTTCCCTTTTTCTCGGAGAAATCGCAGAAATCGAAAGGACCCGGGACTTACGTGTGTGTGTGTTGAATACAGCCTGTTCGTTGCTTGGTCAATTGGCGTAAGCCAACACTAGCCTGTCATCCCTGGTGTGTTTTGGAGTGCCAGGCCCAGCGCTAAAGCCCATTAGCCTGCTGCCATTCCTGTGAAGTGTATGAACATCAAGCCAACTGCTGTTACACTGCTAGGGCCCCTAGCCTGCCTCTCCCTGGTGTGTTTATAGAGTGAGCCCACTGCTGCTAATAGCCAAAGCCCACTAGCCTGCTGCCCTTCTTGTGAAGTTTGTGAACATTAAGCCAACTGCTGTTACCCTGTCACAGCCACTAGCCCGCCTTTCCCTGGTGTGTTTATTAAGCCCACTGCTGATAATGGCCAAAGCACACTAGCCTGCTGCCCTTCTTGTGAAGTGTGTGAACATTAAGCCAACCGCTGTTACATTGCATTACATTGGCCACTGTCAGGACCACTAGCCCGCGTCTCCCTGGTGTGTTACTGAGCCACTGCTGATAATAGCCAAAGCCCACTAGCCTGCTGCCTTTCCTGTGGAGTGTATGAACATCCATTCAACTGCTGTTACATTGCTAAGGCCACTGTTGTTACCCCCCTTCCCCCCGGGCTGTTGTGTTACCCGGGCTGTTGAATCCCTCCTGTTGAATCCCTCCCCTTTGCATCGGGCCTACCCAACCAGGTCCTACCCCCCCTTCTTCCCCCACCGCTGCCTGCCTCACCGTTGTCTCTTGCCTGCCCTGGACAAGCTTGCTTGGCGTCCAAGCCCGGTAACCGCTGTCCCCAGAGCTTATCTGCCTTATGGTGCGAGATCGGTGTGCTGTGTCTGTGTTGAAGTGGGTGTTTACCCCGTGTGTGAAGTGTTTCTCCTACAGGTCGCGGATTGGAAGACCTGCTTAATTACCACTTAACTACGAGTGTGAGTCTACGTGTGTTGTGATCACACTCCCCCAGAGTGACGTTGCTGTGAGTGTCCTCCCCACTCCACCCTCTTTCCTGAGCTGAGGTCCCGGTCTTCTGGATATGACGACCAACCGGGCAGACGACAGCCGAGCCGCAGGTAGGCGAACAGGAGTTCTAGCTAGCCTACGTTGGCTTTGGATTGATATGCCTTGTGTTTCTACCTAGACGGTGTTGGGAGACGGAAACAGCAAAGACCTACCCAGGTGTGCGCGTGTGCGGATCCCTTGGACTAGGACTGTGGTGTGCCGAAGATTGTTGTTTTTCTTTTCATCCTTCTATGCAAACAGACTACATTTTTTACTACTTTTTAAAAAGAGACTTTTATACCAACAACAAATAAAGTGTCATTTGCTCTTTATTCACGTCTCCCTCGATGTCATTGGTGGGTGTGGGCTGTTCCTGAAGGTAGTGGTTGATTGGTGCAGTAAGCGCTCCTTAACGGTCACAAGTGGCGTAGTCGGCAGGATTTCTGCCTTGAATGTAGCAACCTCCACCTGTCCATATGACTGAGGAGGCGTGAGCTGCCCAGCCACCCACAACAATGCTCATCTTCATGGGTGCACCATGGGCACCCAGGTATGGAGGGTTAGCCTCAGAGCTCTCAATAAAAGAGTGGATAGCAGACACAATATCTCGCTAGCCTCCAAGGGCTAAGCGAGCAGAAACAAGCCCAGTTTGTGTTGGGATCGCTGGAGGGAGAGGCAAGGAGGGAAGTGATGGCTGTTCTAGAAGAGGACCGCAACACGGCGACAAAGATTTTTGATGAGTTGACCAAACTGTATGGGGACCGTACCCCAGCCGCTGCCCTGAGGGCCCTGTTCTTTAATTGTCGACAGGGACATAACCAGGCCATTCAGAAGGCGGCGCTGGCCCTGGAGGTGGACGTACCAGAGGTGGGTGCTTGTTCTGTTGAGTGTATGGCAGTTGGGCGCTGTGGCCCGAGCCCCGCTCCAAGGTCGGCTACCCCCGCAGACTCCAATCCTGCCCCAGACCGAACTCCAATGGCCGACTGGAAACCAGAGCTACGGGAGGAAATTATGAAAGAGGTCAAAGAACAGATGGGGGAGCTGTCTAAGAATTTGCTGTCCGAGTTGCGTGCTTATCATTCGTCCGGGCCTTCGCCGCATAGGGAGAGAGCGTTTTCTGATGGGGCATGGAGAACCAGACCAGCAACAGCGCAACTCTAAGCTGCAGTGGAACGACCAGGGCCAGCCCATCTGCCTTCGTTGGGTCTCGCGGGTCATATCAGCCGTCACTGTCCATCTCGCCGCCACCTCGCAGATGGATTTTTAGCTCGCCCGGGCACTGTGGGGCAAGTGACCGGGACGGGGCCTGCTGATCCTAGCCCTCATCCAAGGAACACTTTAGTTGGGCAATGCCACATAGTTGAAATAGAAGTAAATAATAATCCTGTTGTATGTGTGGTTGACACAGGCTCCCAGGTCACGCTATTTGCAGAGAGCTTGTGTAAAGAGTTGTTCGGGCCACCACTAGGGGCAAGCGAGAATATTCCTTGGTTAATGTTACGGGGGGCGAATGGGCTTAGCCGACTTGCAAGTCAACTTGCAAGTTCGAGGGGTGTGGGTACCAAATCGAGGCATCGTTGTGGTTCAGGATGAATGTTTGGGGCCCCATCGTGCTTTGCTGGGGATGAATGTGCTAACGGAGTGTTGGCAGCATCTGTTTCAGGTGGGGACCTAGGACGGAACCGGACCTTCCAAGTCCCGGGCAGACAAAGAGTGGGAGCCAGTGATTGCAGACTGCCGCTGAGTCCAGGCGGCACTGATGCAGCAAGACCGAATCGACCGGAGACGCGGCCCCTATCCATGAACGGTACCGACCTGTGCCCCCAACGCTGTAAAAGGAGATTCATACATTACTCCAAGGTATGTTAGACCATGGCATTGTCCGTGAAAGCCGTAGCCCGTGGGCGGCTCCCATTGTGCTTGTGCAAAAGAAGACGGGGGCGTGGAGGTTCTGTGTAGACAATAGGGGGCTCAACAGCGTGACTACGAAGGATGCCTTCCCATTACCGAGATTTGAAGACTCTTTGACTAGTTTGACACAGGCCACCTGGTATTCCACCTTGGACCTGGCTAGTGGTTACTGGCAGGTCCAGGTGGAAGAAGGGGACAGGGAAAAGACAGCCTTTACCAGTCCGTTTGGCCTGTATGGGACCGGATGCCGTTTGAGTTGTGTAACGCGCCAGCTACCTTTCAGAGGCTTATGCAGCTGTGTCTGGGAGGTTGTTTATTTGGATGATGTCACCTCCTTTTCTGCAGATTTCTCCACCCACCTGAAAGACCAAGAAGATATCTTCCAAGCGATGGAGAGGTACAGCCTTAAACTCCGCCCGGACAAGTGCCAGCTGTTCCGGAAGGAGGTACAGTTCCTGGGGCACAGAGTAAGCCACCATGGGGTATCCCCGGACCCGGAGAAGGTCGCCGCTGTTCAGGACTGGCAGCCACCCACCACGGTCAGGCAAGTGCGGGCCTTCTTGGGATTCGTGGGGTACTACAGGCGGTTTATAAAGGGGTTCTCAGCAATTGCCAAACCACTAAATGGGCTGTTGGTTGGCACCGGGCGCCCTAGGGGCCGCCGCTCCCCACCTATTGTATGGAGTTAAGATGTACCGCAGCCTTTGAACAGCTGAAGCAGGAGCTCTCGAAGGCGCCCATTCTGGCATATGCGGATTTCACCCAGCCATTTATTGTATATACTGATGCCAGCAACTGTGGGCTAGGGGCCGTGTTGGCACAGCGGCAGAACGGAGTTGAACGAGCGCACGCCAGCCGGAGCCTCCATCCGGCTGAGCGGAATGACTTCAATTACAGTTCATTTAAACTGGAGCCATTAGCTATGAAAGAAAAGATACTATACACTGTAGTAACCGATAACAACCCCTTGGTTCATTTGCATACGGCAAAGCTAGGAGCAGTGGAGCAAAGGTGGCACAGCACAGTAGCACAGTAGGCAAGTTTTGATTATCAAATTCAATACCGACCAGGTAGGGAGCACACTAACGCCGATGTTAGTACTCCAATGTTAGTACTCTCCAGGCTCCCCTCTCCAGACACCAGGCCATCCAGCGAGCAGCCCACCACACCACTGGAGGATGGACTTCTGGTTGGGGTTGTGGTAGCCCCGGGGACATCAGACGAGGTGGTCCCCGTCGCATGGGGCTGGAACCCACGCTGCTGGCAGGAAAGACAAGGGGAGGATCCAGACCTGGCCACTGCCTGCCGGTACTTGGAGGTGGGAATGCCTACAGCACCGGAGAGGAAGGTTCAATCCCCAAGGGTGAGACAGCTGTTGAGAGGCTAAGTTTAAAGGAGGGTGTGTTGTGTCGGACGATCCAAAGGCCCCGCTTCATCTTGGACACCGACTTTCTCACCTTGGTGACGTCCTCCGATAGGCACCAGAGTGTACTAGTTGTTACCGAACTGTTCACAAAGTACAGCTGGGCAGTCCCCATGGCTGACCAGACAGCACGGACAACTGCACAGGCTCTGTGGCGTTATGTGTTCCAGGCCTTCGGTTGCCCTGAGGTGCTTCACTCTGACCAAGGCCCAAACTTTGAGTCGGCCCTGCTTTGAGAGTTGTGCCGTATCTATGTATGCCAGAAGAACCGTACCACCCCCTACCACCCTCAGGGAAACGGGAGGTGTGAACGTTTCAATCAAACCCTATTGAGTCTTCTAGGGACGCTGGAAGTGGAACAACAAGAAAGGTGGGTGGAGCACCTTCCGTCTGTGTTGCTGGCATATAATAACAGTGTCCATAGCTCTACAGGATATGCGCCTACCTACCTTATGTTTTGGCGACACGTGCGCCTCCCCGTTGACTTCCTGTCCTGGGTACCATAGAGACAGAAGGAGCCAAAAGCACTGATGACTGGATGAGTGAGCATCATGCACGATTGGAATATGCTTACAAACAAGTTTCTGACTGTCTAGGGGCTGCAGCAGACCGACAGAAGCGACAGTATGATCAGACTGCCAGCAAGGCGGCTCACTTGCCTGGGGAGAGGGTCCTGGTCCTACCCCCCCTTCTTCCCCCACTGCTGCCTGCCCCGCCGTCGTCTCTTGCCTGCTCTGGACAAGCTTGCTTGGCGTCCAAGCCCGGGAGCCACTGTCCCCAGAGGGACCGGAGCCTCTAGTCCGCCTTATTGTGCGAGATCGGTGTGCTGTGTCTGTGTTGACGTGGGTGTTTACCCCATGTGTGAAGTGTTTCTCCTCCAGGTCGTGGATTGGAAGACCTGCTTAATTACCACTTAACTACGAGTGTAAACGTGCGTGTGTCCGGATCCCTTGGACTAGGACTGTGGTGTTCCGGGACGAAGATTGTTGTTTTTCTTTCTATCCTTCAGTACAAACAGACTACATGTATGACTTTTTTAAAAAGAGACTTTTATACCAACAACAAATAAAGTGTAATTTGCTATTTATTCACGTCTCCCTCAATGTCATTGGTGGGTGTGGTGCAGTAAGCGCTCCTTAACGGTCACACATACACAGGCACCCACACACACTGTGTGTATCTCTCCTCTGTCTCTCTCCTGCCAGTTGCCTAGCAATGAGCTGTGAGCTCGTTGTGTTCCAGAGGAGGAACTGGATGTGGGGGCGACACACACACACACACTCCTAGTCTCCATTACTAAATCTCTCTTCACAGTCTTCCTCAACAGCCCTCAAGATTAAAAAAAATACACTCTCTCTCATACACTCTCTCTCCTTACATACACCATCTTGCCTCACACACACCATCTCCCCTCACACACACATCTCCCTTCACACACAGACCATCTCCTTCACACACTCACTCACACACACTCCCTCTCCTCACACACTCAGTGTTGGGATAAGTTACAAAGGGACGCATTACTGTAATGTTGTTACATTTTGCAGGAACTAAATAATTTAGTCTATTTTGTGCGTTGATCTATGTTTGTTGTTAAATACTCCAAAAAAATCCCACAGTACAATGGTTAATGGGAAGTTAAGTAGATAACGTGTCCAGGCTATAACTAGTTTGTGCTTCTGCCTAGGGAATCTGGATGAGTACGGAGAAAAAAGTAAAGTAACAAGTAGTGTAGTAAGTACTGTTTAAAAGGAGTAACGGGTAAAGTAATTTCTTTTATATATTCTTTTTTTTTTTTTTTTGGGGGGGGGGGGGGCTTTTTGCCTTTATTCTGACAGAACAGTATAGATGGGCAGGAAATGAATGGGAGAGAGAGAGATGGGGAAGGATCGCCAAAGGACCTTGGGCCGGATTCATGGTATGATGCCTTAGCCCACTGAGCCACGGCGCCCCAAAGTAATTTTGTTAATTCAAAGCAGTAACTAAAGTAAAGTAACCAGTTACTTTTTTGGAGTAACTTCCACCACACTGGTTATTGTCACCTTTGCCCTATACTACACTATACTAATTTCACACACACACACAAACACACTCCACACACACACAGACAAAAACACACCACACACACACACACACATAAGTAACACAGGATTCCTTTCACAATAAACACACACACAGGATAACACAAAATGTATCCTTACAAGCTTGTAAGGTCTATATCTTCAGAAATGTAAATACATCCATCATAGTAAACAAACAAATGTAAATACATCATCACAGTAAACAAACAAATGTAAATATATCAATCACAGTAAACGCACAATTGTAAATATATCAGTCACAGTAAACACACAAATGTAAATACATCATCACAGTTTAAAAAACAAATGTAAATACATCACAGTTATAAACAAAAATGTAAATATATCCATCACAGTAAACATGACCTAGCATGACTAGTAAAGATGATCCAACACAGTAAATACGATCTAACATGACTACCTCACAGTAAATACATCCATCACATTACAGTAAATATGCCTAAGGTCACAGTAACTAAGAACTAGCATGACTAATGTTTGTAAATGTTGGTTTGTTTAACATGATTCAGGAAGCATATACTGACAGCCGTCACTCAACCCACTTCCATTTGTAGGACTTTTGAACTTAACCTTTAACCTTTCACCTTTAACATGCCATCTACGTCACGCGCCTGGGTGTTTCAAAGCGTTCCTCCTCCTCCCCCATCACCTCCATCTGACTAGTAGACGCTCATTCCTCCTGATTTATAGGGGGCGCCAGCAAACATCACTCGCACCAGATCTCCACAATCAGAAATAATGCCATAGTGCTCTATTTAAGGAAGCCTTAACTACCTGGCCAAACACGTGTGTCCACAGCAATCAATACCAATCTGATTAGGGATTTAAATAGGATTAGGGATTGAAATAGGATTAGAGATTTAAAATAGGAGAGGGGATTGTGTATCTGGAAGACATGAATGTATGTACATGAATGCAATGGATTAGGTTCATCTTTGGGATGTCTTCTATAGAATGGGTTGATGGTATTTAGGAAGCCAGGGTTCTATGGATTGAGTTGTTCATTGGGCTGTTAGTATTTCGAATGGCAGGGTTCTATTGGGTTGTTAGTATTTAAAAAGCCAGGGTTCTATTGGGTTGTTAGAGTTTAGAAAGCCAGGGTTCTGTTGGGTTGGGTTGATAGTATTTAGAAAGGGATCTATGATTGTCTATCTTTATTACTGCAAGTTCACTGTGGAGAAAATAGCTCATTTTGGGGATTGAATGTCAAGATAGAAGTACCAGTGAAAGTTAGCTTAGTTTGAACATAGCTAACAAACTAACAAACTAGTTATGAATCATAAAGTCAACTATAAGCAGGGGCATAGCATAAATATATAACATAATATAAAATGCTGATCATACGTTTGCTGATCAGTATATTGTGATATCAAATCGGGTGCCCATCTTGTATAGAATGTCATGTTTAGAAGCTTTCTTGGGAATATCTGAGTTTACTCTACAATAGTGAGACAGTATAACATTTGTGTGCTTTATATGGCTGTGACAGCAGAGTGGGGGATGGGTGACATTCTACTGTATCTTTCACAGTGGAAAAGCACCTACCATGATTTCTAAGTGGGAGAACTTGCAAAATTGCAAGGTGTTCAAATGCTTACAGTATGTTCCATACTGTATTTGGCTGTGACAGCAGAGTGGGGGACGGGGGACTTAATGTTAACATAACTTCAAATTTGCTAAATTTTCAGTTGCTGCTTCAGTTTCTCATTCCTCCTGACTGAAAACAACTTGCAAGTGCTGCAAAAAACATGATAGCACGCTTACGTAGCAGCAAAAAAAAGACTGGACTACTGGTGACATAGGAGGAGGGATATGTGCAAGCAACCGACATCTTTGCATTACAAAATTTCTCTATTGATTTCTATGGGCGATTCCTTAAGTGACCTGTCTCCTCCTACAGTCTCTGCTTATAGTCTTTTAATCAGCCCTACAGTCATTACCAACTGGGAGTGGCCACGAGACTCACGTAAAACATGAGTCACGGCGTTACGTGATGTGTCAGTGCAGCTGCCGCCGCTAGGCTCTAAGGTGTTGTAGTCCTTAAATAAGCCCTAAGTCTCTAATGCTGTTTTTCCAGTAGCCCTACACCACCCGACTTGGCCCCGCGTTTGGTGCGTTTCCACTAGTACCAGGTATGATTTTTTAGTCCCTGCTTCTGCCCGGTTAAGTCGGGTCTGAGTAGGGACGTCAACGTGAAAGCTAGCCACTGATTGGTCATGGGAAGTGTGGACACACGCGCGACCTAGCTTGTCTTGGTGGTGGGGGCAAGTTATGTTCTCTCCCTACTTTAGAAAACTATCTGTTCTCAATTACTTTGGATAAGAACCCGTACAGTCGGGTTAGCAAAGGGCTCACGTTAGTAATCCTTAAACCTATGTTTAGCATCAGCAACCACCTCTGTCTTTACTAACTCATGTTAAGGTTAACCATGACCCACGTTGCTAAACATCAAGAGCATTATTTTATACCAACTAATCTTAACGGTGGCTAACATTACCTATAAAGTTGTTGTTAAAACGTAGAGGTTTTAATAAGCTTTAAGGCTAGCTCTGAGGTAAACACGTTTGTCCAGTTTGAGCTTTGAGTGTTGCAAAGCATCAACCTAGACGTAAAGTTGACCACTTTATGCAGATATATTGCCCTATCTATCGTCAAAGCGGATACATTTTTATCATTTGTTTCAGATATTTACCAAGTTATGCTCTTCTGACTGTGTCTAGGATTAAAATAAGCCTAGGCTACTAAAAGACGATATATCACGCAATGCCGACAGTCCAAAAAGACTTTAATCAATGTCACAGTATTCACCACACCCACTTCACATGGTACCAGGTACTAGTGGAAAAGCGGCACCAAAAACTCGAGTAGAGTGGTGTAGAGCCGAGTCGCGTGGTGTAGGGCCATGTAGGTACTAATGGAAAAGGAGCATAAGCTATTATAGTTCTTAAATAAGCCCTAAGTCTCTAAGCTCTTATAGTCCTTAAATAAGCTCCAAGCATCTTACATCTTACATTCCTAATGTAATAATGGGCATCACATTAATGACATGGGCTCCTCCATACTATTGTATGTTTGACTACTTGTGTTAATGGAGCTCACTTCACTCTGAGGGAGCCCTTAAAGGTAGTATCAGTGATCCCAAGCAGAGAGAGCACATACAGAGTTTCCCTCTACACAATCCATCAGCTACTTCAGTCATCTGTAAGATGATTAATTGTGGAAAAACTCTGTTCTATGTGTGCAGCCTGTTGACTTGGTGCATCATTAAGAGATGCACATGCCTACATACTCAACCAGTTCCCCCATATCACAATAAATATTGCTTACAATGTTCTGGCCAATCAGTGTGGGTTTCATGCCCTGAGAAGAAAGTATCAAGCCATGAGATAATAAATTGAGAAAATAGATTTAATAAAAATGAGAGTACAATAATGAGCTAGAGGTGGAGAGATATTGGCATAATGGCAAACAATAGAAACTTGCTGAGGGAGGTAGCAGCCCTGTACCAGTCATTCATCAGCTCAGAGTGAGTTTACAAACATCCACCAAATATCAGCACCCAAACAAAGGGATACGACATCATAGCTGCATTTCTCAATTGGTTCTGACCCATGTTACATGTTAGCCATGACACTGGGAATGACACTATGAACGCCACTGGGTATGCCACTAGGAATGACATTGGGAATACCACTCGTAATGACACTGGGAATATCACTGGGATGACACTGGGAATGCCATCATCTCTGCTGTGTGCTGACTAATATAATCCATCCTGGTTCTGGTGTATGGACCCAAGCCAATCACACAGCTTAGAACACAGAACCCAGCCAATCACACAATTCAGAACACAGACCCCAGCCAATCACACAGCTCAAAACATAGACCCCAGCAAATCACACAGCTCAGCCAGTCATACAGTTCAGAACACAGACCCCCAGCCAATCACACAGCTTAGAACACAGAACCCAGCCAATCACAAAACTTAGAACACAGATCCCAGCCAATCACACAGCTTACAACACAGACCCCAAGCAGTCACACAGCTCAGAACACAGAACCCTGCCAGCTCAGAAAACTCCATTTCTCCATCCTTCTCTCCCTTTCTGGATTCTGCAGCACATATGAAAATAATGTCATTATCATCACATAATTGGTTTGGGTCCTTAAGTTACGGATATTGTTTTTCAAAAGCATTCCATAATCACTGCAGTGTGTTGCCTCTCTCTCATCACTCCAAATAACCAGGAGGAGAATGAGAAAAGAGGAGAGAAAAGAAAGGCAGAAAGGAGGCAGGAGAGGAGAAGAGGAAATTAGCAGAATCTTTCTCTCCTGCCCCCACTAAAGATGTCACATGTACAAAGACATAAAAAATGCATCAAATTTCAAACAATCCACAAAACAAACTTTTTTTAATAAAATGACTCCATTCTTTGGCCCCACAATGAAGAGGCAGATAAATCTTTCAACAGCTGCGTTTGAAATCACACATCACAGCTTTCACCACACACACACACACACACACACACACACACACTAACACGCATGCAGACAAACATACTGTACACACACATACTCACACAAACACACAGCTCACTAAGCAGAGTTTAGTCTTCACTAAAGAAAGAGAAAGGAAGTGAAAAAGAGAGGAGAAAGAGGAAGGTGCTACTTCACAAACACACACACACACACACATACACACACACACACACAACTCAAACTGAAATGCCTATTCGGAGAGAAAAAGCCATTGCTGTGAATGAGTCCCCTCTGAATGAGTCATGATATATTTAAAGTACATGATTCTCTGGTTCCACATCAGAGGAAGCAGAGCACAAAACTGCAAGAACATTCTACTGTTCCCTTTCGGAGCTGAGAACTCAAAGAACATTCCACTGTTCTTTACATATTTGCTAACAGCACTAGAATCTTCCAAACACTGCTTAACAATGTTAGCACAAGATACTTAGAAATCACTGTCCTACAGTAGAACTATGTGCTTCTGTTTTAAGGATAGAAACAACACATGCCCATTGCTAGCCATTTTGAAGGCAGGCAGAGGTGATTCTATATTTCCCAAATAGCCGAGACAGAAGCAAGCGTCAAAATTTCGATGTCAACCACTTTATTGCATTTTAGACAACCTGTGAAAGGGGCTCAATGTGTTAAAAACTGATCTATCCCTTTACTGTGTGTGATTCTCAGTGGATACTGTTGAAGAATCAAACTCCAACGCATAATGTGTTGGTTCTGATTCTTCATCTGATTAATAAAGACCAATGGATGATCGGTATAAACATCTATTATAGTTAAAGAAGAGCCAAGGTACACCTCAAAGTGTTGAACAGCTAGAATTAAAGCTAGCGCTTCACACTCAACCGTGGAATAAACTTTTAGCAAAAAGCTCTCGCAGGAGTATCATTCATTTTAGGTAATGACTTAGCTGGGTCAAAGGTGTGGGGTAATGTGGGGGACTCTATAGAGGCAACAAAGCCAGAACTTTGTCACCAACGTTGAAACTACAGTGTTTAAACTACAGGGTTAAAAAAGCTTTACCCAGTTTACGTGTGGCAGCAGCTCTAGCTTCGTACAAACAATAGCGGAAGCCACTAACGTAATCCAGCACATTTACAGGAGCCTCAGCTACACCCCACTCATCAGCCAAAATAGCCATCGGACCTCTAAATGCATGGCCAAAAACAAGTTCATTAGGGCTGAAGCCCGTGCTCTCCTCAACCACCTCTCTAATTGCTAAGAGTAGCCAGGGGAGACCCTCCTCCCAGTCAGACTCGAGCTCAACACAATAAGACCTTAACAGAGACTTCAAAGTCTTATGAAATCGCTCAAGGGCACCCTGACTTTGAGGATGGTAAGCGCTTGATATGTTGTGTTTGGTTTTCAGCTGTTTTAATGCCCTATAGAACTGTTTCGACATGAATGTAGGTAGTCTGAGTGACTACCTCCGGGCTGAGACGCCACTCCGTCTGCTCACAATGCCTATGTGAAGATCGATATGCCAATGCCTATGTGAAGATCGATAAAGGCCATGAAATTGTCCTGGTGAACATCATGGTGATCGTTTTCACAGTGAGCATTCGAAAAGTGAGGCGCTTCAAGCGTTTGTTCACAGCTTGCAGATCGAGGATGGGCCAGAATGAGCCTCCCCTCTTTGGCACGAAGAAATAAGTGCTGTAACGACTTCTGTTCTTCTCCTCGGGGGGGACTGGCTGAATGGCTTTTTTGGATAAGAGCTCCGAGAGCTCCTGTCTCAGAAGTGGAGCCCGCTCTGGGGCTATAGCGGATGGGGTGACACCTCTGAAGTGAGGTGGAAGACGAGCAAATTGCAGTTGATAACCTTTGAACATCGTGTTCAAAATCCAAGAAGAGCTGGTGCAAGAAACCTACGCCTGTTCCAGTAGCCTCCCTCTGCATAGAGGGAGAGAGGCTATTTGCAGTGCAATGCTGCCACCCTGTGTGTTGAGCTGGGCGGTGTTCTGAGACACAACATCAGCGCCTGACTCATCACAAGGGGATGGGAGACGCTTGGGAGAACATGGGGCTGCACGTGTGGGTCATCGCAAAAAATGGAGAGTTACCTTGGATGGGCGCCCTCGCCTAAAATGGAGTAGTCCAGGTGCTATTTATCTCTCCCAAAATGGTCGGGTGGGGTGGGAGTGGACGCGTAGCCGGTGAGGGATGCGCTCCGCCTAAATCCGCCTTCTTCACAGTATGTTCCCAGTCTAGCAGCGATGTCGGATAACTCCCTTGCTACTTCAGCCACGTGTGTGCGGTGAGGGGGGTCAGGAGGGAAATAGCGTCATCGTCCTCCGATCCGTGAAGCGAGGCAGAGGGATCGTAGTCGGCCGGTGGTGAAGAGTGACCAGCCGCGATGGATGTGTCCGGAGCTGGAGACTCAGGGGAGGGGAAGCGGGAAGCGGGTTGCTTAGCAGGAGCCTTAGCTACATGCTGCGCTAGTGGGGACAGATTAGCTTTGCGGGAGCCGAAGCTACAGGCTTAGCTAATCGAGGGCAAGCTAGCTCTGAAGCTAGCTGAGAGTAGTCCGCTAGCCGCTGCCTCAGGAGCCTGAGCTACACGTGGCGCGCGCCAGGGCAGTGCGGGACGGTCCTCAATCTCAAAGGTGGCCGCCCTGGAGGTGAGAGCCCGGGGAATGCAGCGTCATGCAAGCCGGGCAAGATGTTGGGTCCACCAGCGCTATCTGAAC
>JAGFZM010005033.1:19830-43928 GCA_017657215.1 Limnothrissa miodon | reverse complement strand
GTTAATACTTGACTGAGGAGATATATATATATATAGAGAGAGAGAGAGAGGCTATAGCTCACTCGAGAGACTGCGCATTGTGTCACACTTCGTATTTTTGACTAAGTAAACCTTACTCTGTGTAAATTGTCATCTATCTCATTTAAAGCAGTTGTCGTCCTCCTCAACGTATTTATTTTGCTTAAACTCTGATAAGACTGAAGTCATGTTGATTTGCAGCTGCTGTCATGGTGCCTGCATGCACAATTCAAGTAGAGGAGGGAGGCCACGGGCGTTTTACAATGTTGTTTTCATTTTGAGATGCTATGTAACAAAAATAGGTTAGAAAATAAAATACTACGCAGAAACAATTCGTCTAAATAAAGTAAGCTTCTTCCGGTGTTCGCGCATCCCCTTGGCAACCAGTGCGAGGCTTTCGAAGCTCTGGTCCTACGGGAGCGTGTACACCGGAAGAAGCTTACTTTATTTAGACGAATTGTTTCTGCGTAGTATATTTTATTTTCTCCAGGTCCTCCACATGTAATGATTGCTCATCACTAGGAACTGAGGAAGACTCCAGGCCCTTCTTGGAAACTACTCTGTCTCAGAGAAGGAGTTTTTAGCTGTAGTGTGGGCCGTGGAGAAATGGCGACACTTCCTGGAGGGGGTCCAATTCGAAGTGGTGACTGACCACGCAGCTTTGTCATGGGTCTTCAACACCCCCAAGACATCGTCACGTCTTGTTCGCTGGGCCCTGAGACTCCAGCCTTTCACCTTCACCGTGCGATACAGGAAGGGTACATTAAATGTTGTTCCAGATGCCCTGTCCCGGAGTCTAATTCCTGCCACCGTGATGACAAGTCTTGCTGTGTGTGCCACCTCCACGAAAGTGACCGTTGACCTGCCTAACTCCCTGGATGAAATTTCAGCTGCCCAGGGACGAGACCACTCCAGCTAATCGCATCACATTTGTCGAGCAGCAGGGGCTGCTATACAGGCGAGTTCCAATTGCTCCGGATGGCTACAAATTCCAACTCGTTGTCCCAAAGGAGCTGTGTTCTACATTCTTGTCATATTACCATGATAACCCCCTAGGTTGACACTTTGGGCGCCTAAAGACCCTACTGCATATCTTGGAGGTTGCTTGGTGGCCAGATGTCTGCAAAGATACTTGGACCCACATAAAACAGTGCTCTGTCTGCCAGCAATATAAGCCTTCCAACTCTAAACCCAGTGGCCTGCTGCAGTCAACCCAGGTGTCTGAGGTTGGCGAGATGATGGGCATAGACATCATGGGCCCACTTCCTTGCAGCCGCAAGGGTAACTGCTACCTGGTGGTCCTTGTAGATTACTACTCCAAGTGGGTGGAGCTCTTCCCTGTGCGTGATAGCCGGACCCCAAAGCTGGTGAGAATTCTCACAGAAGAGATTTTCACCAGGTGGGGCACACCAAAATATCTTCTATCTGACAGGGGGAGCCAGTTTACCAGTCACCTTTTAAGAGCAGTCTGCAAATCATGGGCGGTGGTAAATAAATTCACTACGAGCTACCATCCACAGACAAATCAGACAGAGCGAGTAAATAGGACACTCAAGACCATGATAGCATCCTACGTTGGCGAGAAGCATAGCAACTGGGACCAGTGGGTGCATGAATTCCGATTTGCTATCAATTCTTCATGGCAGGAATCCACTGGCTTTGCACCTGCCATTCTTCATCTAGGACGTGCTCTCAAAGGTCCTCTTGACCAACTCTTGTCTAACGCTCCATCACCAACCTCAACACAACACGCTCTCCTAGGAAGACAGTTGGAATTGTCAAAACAAGTGGCTATCAATGTTAAACGGGCTCAGGAAAAACAAGCCAAATATTATAATTTAAAGAGGCAACACGCAGAATTCTCGGAAGGAGACAGAGTGTGGGTCAAAACCCATCCGTTGTCTGATGCCTCAAAGGGATTCTCTGCCAAACTGGCACCGAAATGGACTGGACCATGTACTGTGCGGAAAAAGTTAGGAGCCCTAAATTACAGAATTCAATTCCCTGATAAAACCACAGATAATGTGAATGTGGTGAATTTAAAGGCTTACTTCGGTCCTTCTCTCAACACATTCAGTCTGGGGGGGGGGGACTATGTAGCCAAGCCACATAAAATATTCTTACTGATAGATGAATGAATGTCTTATTATTTTTCATATAAAAAAAATGCATGGAATACCTGGCCAGGTTGAAAAGTTCTATAGTCTATTATAATGTACGTACCTTCACTTTAAGATTATATGGGCGTTTATGTGAGTAACGCAGGGTAAGCATGAGCCTAGGAAGTCTATAGGGTTTTTCACTGTTACTCATCTTCACACCGTCACACGCACACACCTTCTCACCCTCTATCCTATGGCTATGGTCCCTTTAAATCACATGCTCCCTTTTTTGAATGGGAGCGCAGAAAGAGGAGAACGGAGGTTGATGGATACGGAAGGCAAAGTCCATCTGAAATCCTCCGAAATCCAACAAATAAAGAACAACCAAATTACCTAAAGAAAAAAAGTACGGTTTTGACACGGATGACCTGTCTCACTATTTTCCACAATGGATTATACTGTCCGACTTTTGCTAATAAGTGGAATATAAGGTGAGATCGCTCCAATCTTCTTTTTTCGGCTAAATGGATTGTTTGTTTTTTGAGAGACTTTGTGTTTTTTTTTGCTGGACTAATTTTGCTGTTTTTTGAGGAATTCCACGGACTGATTCGTTTTCATTTTTCTTGGAATGCGCCCGGGTGGTGCGCATTTTTTTCCCTTGGTAACGTTGCCGGTTACACGGTGTTGGACTAAAAGACTCTGCTCTAAGAGCTACTTTCCTTCTTTCTCTCTCTTATTACACATCACTCACTCACAATAAAAACACACAACTAAAGATAATGTTGTATGCGCGTTATTGGACTTAAAATTTGTTACATCTCGCCACGAGTTTGTTACAGATTGGCCCTAAAAACCTGACCAACACTTTACCCCATCATCAGAGCTTACTTAGTGACCTTTCACTCACACCTAACACAAAGGTCAAGAACCTGTATATTGTGTATATTGATCAAGACCTCTCTTTAAATAGTCATGTAAAGCATATCTCCAAAACCTCATTCTTTCATTTACGCAACATTGCTAAGGTCAGAAAATTCCTTTCTTTTGAGGATGCAGAAAAACTAATACATGCATTTGTTACCTCCAATCTTGACTATTGTAATGCACTGTTCTCTGGATGTGGTACTAGCTGCATCAAAAACCTTCAACTAATACAAAATGCTGCAGCACGAGCACTCACTAGGACAAAAAAATATGAACATATCACACCTGTCCTTGCTTGGCTTCCTGTTAAAAGCTGAATTGATTTTAAAATACTTCTCCTAACATATAAAGCCCTTAATGGCCTTGCTCCAGCATATATTAAAGACTTACTTGTTCCCTACCACCCTTCTAGACCCCTAAGGTCACAGAATGCTGGTCTCCTAGCAATTCCTAGAATATCAAAATTGACAATGGGAGGAAGAGCATTCTGCCATCGTGCGCCTGTCCTGTGGAACAAACTCCCTTCTAACATTCGTCAAGCGGACACTCTCAACATCTTTAAGTCTAGACTCAAAACCTTTCTATTTACTGACCCCTTTAGTTAGGGATGGTGTATGGTAAGCCACACCTCCTCAGGGTATTATTGGAAAGGACTGCCTCTGCTGTAAACTCCCGTCCAGGGCTTGGTGGCCACTGACCATTTCCTTTGGTGGTGTTGGCTTGTTATACATCATACCTTAGAGTTATGCTGCTATAGTTTAATGCCGCCACAATCCACCCATCTGTTAACCCGTATAGTTTTCACTATTCTTTCTCCTCCTCTCTTTTCCTCTCCACTTACTTCTCTCTCTTCACTTAGCCAACATCTGTATATGGTTTCAAATGCAATATAACTCACATTCTCTGAAATCTGATGGAGACTGTTCTAACTCATCTCCTCTCTGATTTTCCATGCCATTACCACCCTGCCGTGAGTCATCACTGCCTTCCACTGCCTGCGCCTGCACCTCCTGGGTTCTCCTGGGACCTTCTTCCAACGTGATCCGGCGGCACTCCTGAATGGTCCTCAACCCACTCCACTGTCCATGCCACTGCCTCCCTGCTGAGGGTCACCCCTGCCTTCCCACTGCCTGATCCTGCATCTCTGGCTTCCTGGGCGGTCTGCCTTCAGCTTCACAGATGACCCTGACATGCCTCTAGCTGGCCCCTGGCTTGACTGCACCTAATGACAAATGGACTATATCCTGGGATTCTAATGGGACTCCTATATTACTTTATTTACCAAAATTTTCTTGTAATGTGTATCTAATGGAATAATAGAGGACTACCCGCCATCTGAGAGACTGAAAACCTGCCCTAGGCAGTTGGGTTAGCCCCTTGAGCCATCGGAACTGCCCAAGGTTTCTTCCTCTACCATAACAAGTAAAAACAAAAAACGCTGCTTGGGAGTTTTTCCTTGCCCCTGTTGCTCATTGGGCCTCTTGTGTTAAGTGATTTGTGACATGGCTTTTGTAAAAATGCGCTATATAAATAAAATTGAATTGAATTTATCTGATCAGAATCTTGCCCAATAAACAAGTGATTATATTAACTGTCCGTGTAAGCAATGATTGTCAAATGAGAACAAATCAATTAACGAAAATGCTGTTCCACTTTTCACCCACTAGATGGCAGAATAAGGCGAAGAATGCACAGTGTTTTACGTTGATCTGTTGGATCTGTCCAAGTCATTCAACATGCAGCAAATCACATAACAACAATTTTCAAAAGTCCCTACACTGTGTTTTAAACTGCTTGTGTTTAAATCACTGAATGGCCATGGACATTTTATCTTGCAGACATGTTCAGAAAACACAGCCCCCCCTCCCTTTTTTTGGAGGTCATTTGACATTATAGTAGGCCTACTCATATGTGTTGTCTTCAAGACGTTTATTGTCATACAAACAAAGTACAAAAAGAGCGAAGACGTAGGGAATATGTGCAAGGTACAAGATGTAATACATCAAGGAGGACCTGCAAAGATGTCCTGCACAGCTGTTGAGACTACTCCCTGTGTAGACATCCTCTGACAAACATCTGCCTTGAGGTCAAGTGCCTCTCGGTCCTCAAACCATGATTGTTCCACAGAGAGGCAAAGTCATCCAGATCCCTGTTTAGCCTTGGGAGGTACATGTAATGCAGAGCCCATATGTGCCTTTCATTGTCAGGGCCTATGATGCCCTCACTCTCCAGAAAGTGGAAGAGTTGGTGGTAGACATTAGTGAGTCCATGCCACAGGACAGCCCAGAGCCTCTCAATGCACTGATTGTGCACACTTTGGCCTTGAATGGCACTGTCTCGCCTTAAACCCCTGAAAATACTCATCGCATACTCACACTACAGCTTTTTCCCCACCTCTGTCAGTTCTGATTCTTGAGGGCACTATTGGGCTACAGCATCAACAAAACAGTTGCACTCTGGTTGTTTGCTGATGCACGATAAGGCGGCTGTAGCCATCTATACCTCCATGTATGACCATTCGCCACCTAATTCAAGGTTTGATGGTTATGCTAATTAGGCTTAGACAAACAGCCACACCTCTGGTGCCAGAGCAGAGGTTGATGGTTGTAAATGTTTGCTGAGGCCTTGAAATTGTCCAGCCTTCTTTTCTAGAGCATAGGCTATTACATAAACAATCACCATTTACACATTAGGCCTATAGCTCACTTTGACCAAGTCTTGTATGCTCGCTCCTGCGACCTTAACCAACATCACATACACCAAAATATATAAATAATAAAAACATGTAAACCGTGATATCAACTTAGAGGATGTTTTATTTTCAGTAAACCTTTTGTGTTTAAAGGATGTCACAATTTAGCAAATTATACTAAAGTTGCCCATGTCAGGACCACATTTTTTCCACGGATTTTCATTGAAGGCAAACATCAATGTCACATGTACACATGTGGCCTATTGCACAAAACTAGGATAAAGGAATTAAGCCGGGATATCTTGGCTATACTGACAAATGACTATTTCAGCTAATTGGCTAATTTAGCCAGGATAACCAAGATATCCCAGCTTAATCCCTTATCCTAGTTTTGTGCAATAGGCCCCTGGAGTTCTCTCGGGTGCTATAGTCCATCAGATAGGTGGGACAATGAAAATCTCAGTAGACTGCACTACTGAGACAGTAGACTGCACTACTGAGACAGTGCAAATATGATCCTTACCATGTACAACGGATAAGTAATTACCAAGGAATGCCTTTGTAAAATCATGAGTGCACTGTAACAGGTTGAGGTCAATGTTATATTGTAAGAATGGCTTAGTGGGAGAGAAGAATAAAAGCGTTGTAATAGCTATGCTGTACTTCAACGGGTGCTCTAACTGCTCCTGCAGCTGCTGCTGGTGCTCCTGGTGCCCCTGCTGGCGCTGCAACCCAGGATGAAGCTGCTTTGTTAGTAGACTGGCCAGAAAGGGTAACTGTGCCTCCAATAGATTTTATTTTGGAAGGGGCAGTGATGGAGCACATTCAGGCGCAGTTTGACCCTCTCAGTGGCCCCAGGGGACAACATGGATTACTAGTCCAAAGTATCCTTTCTGGACTCCTTGTCATAGGATAAAAAACTATGGAGGCCACTGGAGGTTGGACAAAGTTATTCCAAGCCTTGCACTTTGCTGTATAACAAACTCTACACTATACCTTACACACCCAACTAGTGATGGCAAGATGAGGCTTTGTTGAAGCTTTGAAGCTTTTCACCAAAATGTGTTGCAAAAAGGTTAATTTCATGAGGCCTCACTTAAGATCCAAATGCTTACTAAGGCCATCTGGTGGTGAATAAATATAAAAGGAAAAAATTGCACCATGCTTATTTAAGGAGGTTTCAGGCGCTTTCCCAATTGTGGTACATTTCTATAAATACTGGTAATAATACATCATAATTATATAATTATTAATAATATATATTATGTATTTAAATTATAATTGGGGTGAAATTATTGTGATGAATGTACAAATGTGATAAAGTGCTTTTGTAACATAAATGGGGAGCAGTGAAGAGGTGTTTTTGCAACTGGAGAGGTTAAGTGACAAAATCATGTCAAGCAATGCCTGATCCAGTTCAGATCAGAATCAGTTCTGCCATTATGCACGGTAATGCCTCAACATGGATGAGGTGTTGTTGCTATAAGATATCACTTTTGCACAAATTTGACATTTCACCTATGGATAGGCTATATTGTATAAGTAAATTTAACATATGACAACATTAAGCTACTGATAATATCTTTACATGTTAAATAACGCCGTCTAGTCTTTAAAACTATTGCATAACCAACCTTATTGGGAGAAATCTGATCAAAGTAGTCCCAAACAGGCGAAAACTTCCTCTTTTTGTTCTTATTCATCTCCATTGTTAGTCTTAGTAATGGACAACAAGTTGCAATAAACCGCAAAAAAACACTTCTAAAAAACTGTCTCCAACCACGGACAAAAAACCCACGAGCGCATAAATCAACCTAGATTGAACGCGCTAGCACGGCAAGCACTGGGCAACCGAGGCCTCAAACATCACGTCACGTGATCTCTCCATTTTGACACACGCCTCGACACGGGGCGTCGGTTAAAATTTACGTGAAATGCTCGAAGTCTCGATACGATCTGGCAATCACTACACCCAACTGTTTACAAACAATCCACTGTCCAACTGTTTGTTTGATTACATTACATTTTAGGATCTTTGACACATTGTGTTGTTGTCAATGTGGCAATTTTTTTGTTCTGACCATTAAAATAAGCTTTTTTACAGTCTGGCTTCAGTGTTTCTACATATAAATACACTTTTCACAACCCCATGAAATATTCTACCAACACAGAGGAAGGTTTTAATTGCACCATTAATCAATATTTCTGTGTAGTTATTGCTATTATGATAACTCTTTTCTTATGAAGTAATGAAAAAAAAGACAAAATGTCTACAAAGCTACAGTCAGGATTTTAAATCTGAAATTCTGGTGGATTTTAACATAAATAGTTCTATATTAAAATCAGATTTATCCACAGTTAAAGTCACGGATATAAAAAATACAAAGTACTGCATATGAAAGTGGACCAATGTGCTCTGGATCACAGAATACCTCACTGAAAGGCCTCAGTTTGAAAGACTGGGAGACCTCACATCTGAGTTGGTGGTCGGCAGCACAGGAGTGCCACAGGGAACTGTTCTCTCTCACCCTATACACCACTGACTTCAAGTACATCTCCAAGTCATGCCATATGCAGGATATTTCTGATGACAGCATCAGTTATAGCAGCAGTTGTTCTGCCTACAGATGATGTTCCAGCTGATGATTTGTTGTTCCAGCTGATGATTTGATTTGTTGCTTGACTGGCCAGAGGGTTGCTGAACCTGATGTTCATTTTGCCATTGAAGGTGCAGTACTGGAACAGATTCGAGCAGTTTGATCCTCTCAGTAGCCCTAGAGGTCAGCATGGAATACTACTAATTTGTGATTCCTGGACTCTTTGTGACGCAGGTCACCTGTTCCTGTTGTTATCCTGTTAGCTCTTTGTGTGTGTGTGTATGCCAGTCAATACCCACAGCGTGCAATACATTACTCACCTTCAATTTATTTTACTGCCTCACCAGTCTGTACATAAGTCCTGGTTATTTGTTTTTGTAATATGCCTTGTACATACTCCCTTCTTCCTTGCTCTGTTTGTAATTTTGACACTTTGATATATTGCATCTTGTACCTTGCACATATTCCCTACCTCTTTGCTCTTTTTGTAGATAGATAGATAGATAGATCCCTGTCAAGTTCAACTCCAGTTTGACACTCAGGGACAACTCTTGCTTCAGATTTTCAACTTTTATTTTCAACTCCAAGTTGATTAGTATGAATCAGTAGTTGACATAGCAGTAGGTTGTGAAATTGGAGGTTAGAAAAAAAACACTAAACAGTTAAACCCAACAATGTCAAATAATGTTCTCCAAGTTAAATTTTCGCCTTCAAACAATGACTTGCAGAACTTACATGAATGTACTTGTTTAGTATATCAGTTATAAATACTTTTGATGGTACATTTCAGAAGAAGCAATTTTAAATTAAATTGAACCATTTTAAAGTTTTCCAAATTAACTGAAATGATTTCATGTATAAACTCAAAATCAAATTCAAGCATTTTATACATTGTTAAACTTATCTTGACTTTGTATTACCTTTCATAATTTAATTTTTGCTTTTAACTTATTAGCTTATTAAACACTGTATTAATTAAATTGATCAAACTGAAATCATTACACAAACACAGTGCTGAAATCCTTAGCTCAGCAATTAACCAAAGATACAAAGAAAGAAACAAAGATACTTTCTAGTTAAATAAAGATACTTTCAAACTAACACAACAACCAATATAAACCAACATAATTACCAACCATTGGCATCTTTGGAAGAAACTTCTGAGTGAAGCTTGCTGTGCTGTTGCATAGTGTGCTATCCCTTTGTTTGGCTGAGAAGCCACCATTCCAGCACAAGTGACCTCATAAGTGGCAGCCATCTTGCTGGTGGATTCTGGGACATGGAGTTTCAATGGTGGTAGCAATTCACTTTTCAATTGACTCAACAATCCCCAAGGGGAAATTCAAGGTCCCAGCAGCTTAAAAAAAATCACACACAACATATACTACAGTGTACAACATGACTAGATCAACATTACTAAAAATAACATAGAATGCAAATACTATGGGTAGAGATGCGCATGAATGTACTGTGGTACAGTATGGGGTGTGTGTCAAGGTAGTAGTGCAAATGAGTCCAGTGTTGGAACAGTGCAAGGTTATTCTGTTTGTCATTTTGACACTTTGATATATTGGATCTTGTACCTTGCACATATTCCCTACAGTAGGCCCAACTTTTGAAAACATTTTTAAAAATGTAACAGCGTAGAATTTTTGTCATTTTCCATCTGTCTCACAGGCTACATAGGCCTACTGTAGGCTACATTTGATTGCTTCCTCTTCTGACCTTTCATGTGTATAGCCTATGTGCAATAATATTGCCTGTCTCTTTTGTTATCCTCAGTTGTCTGTATAACAATATATTATAACCAGTTGGGTAAGCTTATCAGGAAATGTAGTTAATTAAGCACCTACCAGTTACTCCACATCAGATGAACTGAGCTAAAAATGACAGTAGTTCAAAACAGCTACATTTCTGATGTACAAAAAGGTCTATATTTAATAATCCAACTTTCTTCTAAGACTGTTACTGTTCTGATTAACTAACAGCTCTCTCAATAGCTATACTATAGTAACTGAATAGTATATAGCCTATTGATATGCCTACTAGGCTATGCCTGTTTACTGTGATGTGATCATACATGGTGGACTTTTTTATTATTATTATTATTATTATGGCATGACTGACGCATCAAATGCATCACATTATTGCAATGAACTGATCTTCCATGAACAGCCTAGATAGAGGATTTGCTGCTGTGGGCTGATGCTTGATAATATAGCTTTAAGGATCACTTCATTGCCAAAAAAAAAAACTAAATTAAGCTATCAGATTCAGAATACTCATGCTGTAGCTTCACTACAGCCACGCTAGCTTATTCATTTGTAGTGAAGCTACTGCACGACACTGATTATAACTTGGACATTTAATTTAAGGTTAATTTAAAAGGTGTAGAACTTTCTTACCCATTTGTGATCACTGTTTCTGTCGAATCCATTTTATTGGTGTCCTGACCTATCTCTGTTGTTTCTTGTCGTCTGGGTCTCTGTTGGTATCATCTTTGCTCTCTGTCTTACTGTTGCTATCCAGTCAAATGTTTGATAAGCCTATAGCTAAATCGTAGCCTATACCTCCCGATTAAATGGGTTAAATATTTTAAAAACACCATTTTGTGGCAAGCAAAAAGTGTTGGGTCATACATGCAACACCAGGTGAACAAAAGTGCAGTAGGAACGAAGTTTCCCAGTTCCCAGTTCCCAGCCGAAACGTGCCATAGCTACTTTGCATAAAGTTAAGCAGGCTTTAACTTAGACGCTCAACTTTTGCAGTAGTCGCGTTTGACGCTTTTGTCGCTTAGTGTCCATTCGAAGTCAATTACTTCCGGATATTGGCAGCTTTACCAAAGATCTTGGATACTCCGCTTCAACCCTCTCTGGCTTTACTAGCTTTTGGTGTGAACGCACAGTAGACGTCATAACTTTCGGTTTCGTTCTTCCTCTCTGTTGCCAGACGGCCTCTGGACATTTTCGGCATTAACGGGGGACATCTGTATTCATAATACTCTATTTATTGAAAAATAATTTCTTTCAAGGTAAGACAATTCTAAAGAACATCGAAACTAGGATTACCTAGATCTTGCCTCTAAGGAGCAACATTCGACGAAGCGCAGCTAACCGAACAAAAACGAATATGTAGCCTATGTTTCATAGTCTTCCCTTCCGCATGAATGATTAATAAACGAAAGCGATAAATAACGCCATTTAAGCAATCCTTAATATGAGGCAATGATATGAGGCAGATAGTGATAATCTCCAGCCCGTCAACCGGATAACTTCAGAAAATTGTGTAAGCCTCGGGAAACTTATTTCAAAACCAGCATAGTTAGCCATTTCACATCACTGGTGTCGCCAAATATGCTACTTCCTACTTGTAGGCCTATTGTTTCAAAGTGAAGGTTTTGTGCGCTGGTTCGATGCGTAAGCAAATTCTGAAAATGAAGCAGTCATGAAATAGCCTAGGCTATAGGCTACTGTAACTATCTCTAGAATAAACCTAATGATAATGATTTGCCTGTAGGCTAATGGGCTATGAAACCCTTTTCCTAGTCCCCGTGATTGGCACATTGCGCGAAAAAGGGCGTTTAAGTCATTACAATGTGAAGTTGTTCTACATTAATATTTCTGACACATTTAAACAAGGAAAGTAAAAGATTTTGTACTATATCAATACTGGAGTGGTAACCATCTTAAGTTAAGTTAAGTTAAGTCTAAGAGAGCCAAAGGCTGCTGCGTCTCCACGCGCCGCCTGCTATGGCATTCACCCAATAACACACCCATTCACACACAGTCACACACTAGTGGAGGGGATTACCATGCAAGGCTCCAGCCTGCCACCAGGAGCAATTTGGGGATTCAGTGTCTTGCTCAAGGACACTTCGATAGGGTCAGGTAGAGTGGGGCTTGAACCTGCATCCTTGCGGTCACCGAACGGCTCCTCTACCACCTGCACCACCACCACAGGTGATAGAGTTGCCTGTAAACCCAGCAGTTTGGATTTGAAATGCATTTAATAGCGACACAGCCTAGGCCTACAGAAATACTTTGTGTGTATCCTACAGATGAAATCCAGTAGAAACCATCTACGCTAGGCCTACATTATGGATCAGGTTACAACTGGTGCCCACCATGTGTAATATTGAACCAAGTGAGGAGGTAACGTTTAAAGACCTACCTAAATGACCGTTATCGTGAAACGGTGCTGGCCTGAAGAAAAAAGTTTGGCGCCGGTTACACTGGTTAAAGTCATAGCGTTAGGTCGGTGGGGATTTCCCCCCCGGTGATATAGATAGAAAATGTATTCAATATATATACTGTATTTGTATAAGCTGCGCACACAAATACACATAGGAACAAAATATTTTGTCAGTAGCCCATGAATGCCATACTGCCCTACAAAGCCCAAGTGCAGTAACCTACATGTGACCTGAGAAAAATGGCTTCAAAGTTTTTTTTTGACCAGGCAACTGTGTGGTAGGTATAGTAGTAGTGGTGATTCATAATACTTTTTCAGAATAGAAATGTATTCCTACAAGAAAACAGCATTGATATGACATTTGACTTCAAAAATGTAGATACTGCTACTAGTACTTCAAAGGCTAAGTGCAGTACAGTTTTAATATGTAAATCTAGCTTTGTTTTTGTATTCATTTTACACTCTCATTGTTTTAAAAGGTGTAAGGTTTTAATATAAACTTTTAATATACATATATATATATATAGGCTATATTGTTTTTTTTCCATACACTGTAAAACCTCACAAGTTCAGTCAACTCAATTTAATTGTCGTAACTCATTGCCTTAAATGGTTTAAGTAAACTTACTTAAAAGAAATGAGTTAATTAACACTTTAATAAAATGAGTGTACTGTACATGATTAGCTCATGTTAGGTGACCTTTATTAAACTTACATCTTTTGAGTAGGCATACAATGAAATTAACTGAATTAACTGAATATACTTCGATTTATGAACTTTGATTAACCAAGTATACTGACCTCACTACACTCAATGTACTTGACTCAATATACTTATGTGTATAAACTTGGGTAAATCAAGTAGACTGAAGTCATACTGTTCAGTTAAGGCAAATGGACTTCTTTTTGAGCTTGAAAACATTTCACTTTCCATCCAGAAAGCTTCATCAGTTCTTTCTGGATGGAAAGTAAAATGTTTTCAAGCTCAAAAAGAAGTCCAGTTGCCTTAAAGGGATAGTTCGGTTTTTAACACATTGAGCCCCTTTCACAGGTTGTCTAAAATGAAATAAAGTGGTTGACACCAAAATCTTGATGATTGCTCCTGTCTCGGCTATTTGGGAAATATAGAATCGCCTCTGCCTGCCTTTAAAATGGCTAGCAATGGGCATGTGTTGTTTCTATCCTTAAAACACTGGTTTTAAAAAAGTGCTACTCATGGAGTAATTAGTGGCGTTTGCTGATGTTCCAACCCAAGTATCGTAGCAAAATACAGTTTCTGTCATGTTTTATTTGCCATTTTGTAAGTCCCATAGGGATCTATTTGCTCCTTCATATAAACAAAGTGCCAAATAAAACATGACGGAAGCTTTATTTCACTACGATACATGTTTTGGAACATCATTGAGCACCACTAACCACTTGGTGAGTAGCACCTTTTTAAAACCAGTGTTTTAAAGGCGCTCTAAGCGATGCTGTTTCACGTCACTTCTTGTTGAGGTTCGAAGTATTGTCAAACAAAACGGACGATAGCTCCAGAGAGGGTTCAAGCGTTATAAGTTATCTTACTCCTCCCCCTCCCTCCCATGCCTCCCGAAAGACTCATGAACCTTGTTGTTTATTGGCTGGAATACTGTTATGTTTCGTTTTCGTTTGTTATGCTAGGTTTGCCCACTGTGTTATGTTGCCGTTTGTGGAGCCTGGGCTGTCTACAGAGACCGCGTTTTTTTACAGTGTGTTCAGGGGACAGGCAGCTAGCAGATTGTGAGGAGATGTTTGCTGTATGTAACAACACGTTTTAGTCCTAAAAACGTGTCACACCGCTTAGAGCACCTTTAAGGATAGAAACAACACATGCCCATTGCTAGCCATTTTGAAGGCAGACAGAGGCGATTCTACATTTCCCAAATTGCAGAGACAGAAGCAATCGTCAAAATTTCGATGTCAACCACTTTATTGCATTTTAGACAACCTGTGAAAGGGGCTTAATGTGTTAAAAACCGAACTATCCCTTTAACTGAACACCACAGTGTGACTACCACAACCTGGATAAATGAGAATCTTCACAGACATAGGTAGACTGAAGTCACTACATTCACTATTGTGTTTGCTTTCATGCTTTGAGAACAATGTACTTATTACATTCATTTTGTTATACTGTACTACTCAATATATGTGAGGAAAACAACTGACTTAAACATACATTAACCAAACTGAGAAGTATTTCGCAAGAAATAAAATGCCAACCTTTTTTTTTATTAGTTTACACAAAGTAACATTAGGTTAGGTTATTTGAAAGTTCATACAAATGTTAAAAGTATTAATCTTAAAAACTTAATTCCAATTCTAACACAACAGCAGTGACTGTAAATGCTTCCTAAGTCAAGTACACATAGACACAATAGCGAACACATACAGTACACATACGCACACACACACAGATATACATAAGCAGACAGTCATAAAAGCGCACATTCAAGTAGACACAGAGACAATAGCGAGCAGCAAACACACACACACACACACAGGGATGGCACACACAATAATGAACATATAGACAAACACATTAACTTCAACACTAACACCAGTGCGAAAAGTTTAGCATACAAGACAACACATTAAGGAACCTTTTCATAATGAGTGGCTCAGAGTTCCAGTTCATTTCTCAATGACTGTAGTTTAGGCTTTAGTGATTTCCTTCCATCGTCTGAGCAGTCTGAATAAATTCAGTCCTGTGAGCTTGGGTACTGAAGGTGGAGTGCATAAATAAGACCAAACAGAATCACTAGGGCATCTGCCCCAAATGTATGAATAAGGACCACCTGATCCTCCAGAACAACTGCCACATGGCAAGACCAGGGATGTAGTTCTATTCCATCTTCATCTGTGATGGCCACAAGAGTCACTGCTCCATGTTAATCCTCCTGTAAATGTAGATACATGTTCACAGAACATCAGTACACATGTCATCTCAGTTCGACCCACCCACTTCAGTTGTACCTGGTCATACCCGTTTGTAATGGAAAAGCACAAACGGGTGCTGAGGCACGTCCGAAGAAAAGATGCTTGGAGGAATATAAGTAATAATATATTTTTTTAGAATAAGTTTTTTATTGGACAGGTAAAAGTTACGATTACTTGTTGTGAGAGCATTCACATGCAAAAATAAAAAATAACAGTTATCTCCAAAGCCATCTCATGAAAGCAACATTACAAGACGGTGATGATTATACTGCTTATACTGACTAAGGTACGACGATTACACTGGGGGGAGGGGGGAGCTTGCTCTGTTTTGTTTTGTATTTATGTGAAACGTTAGCAGAAGTGACGTCGAACAGCATCGCATAGAGCACCTTTAACTTTTGCATGCATGTTTTTAGTTAGATGAAATTCTTCAATGTCAAGGTGTGCCAGAATGTCTTAAACCGTCTGACAGACCCTGGACTTCTAAGCGTTAAAAGGCTTTGAAACTAAATTATCTTCAATTGCTGAAACGGGTAGAGCATCTTAAAATTTTCAACATTTACAATCAAATTTAGCACAGCCAAAACAAAAAAAAGGGTTTCATTGAGAGATGTCTATTTGTGTGTGTGTGTGTCTGTTCACTCTGACCCTATTTGCCTACGGCTTTATCCCTTGTTTGCAAATTCCATATCACATATATCACATATCACTGTGCCTGATTTTATTACCATTTAATTATTTGCTGTATGACAAAAAAATAGCTAAGTGGGTGACAATCAGCCAGGGCAGAGAATTATTTGACATACCTTGCAATACCTGAAGATTTCATGGGGTCTTCTTTCAGATACAGCAGCAAGCCAAACAGCGATGCAGCTCTGGTTGCCTGGATGTCCGTCTATTTGACAATGCACAGATTGTACTAAGCTTCAATGTATTGATTCACTTACTGATTTTGATACTGCACATCAACCACCATGGTTTTTACCGTTTGACTGTAGTGCTGCAGAATATCTGCATATTCTGTCCCCAGGTCCCAGATTTCTTGTTTTTATACATCCCAAAGAACTGTGGTGCAGATGTATCCAATGCACCAAAGAAACATAAGGCAGGAACAGTGGAGCTACACACACACACACAAAACCATTAGCAAATAATACACAAGCAAACTGTCAATTAAATTAAAGGCAGCTTTTGCATTTAAGAAGCTGTTTATGTGAAAAATGCTATTGATGCGTCAAGATTGCATCCTTTAGATGTCCTGTCAGCCTACAGTATTGATGAGGGCAAGCATCCACGGAGCATATCTTGTTAACTTATTAACTTACTTACTATTACCAGAGAACTTTTAATAAGTAAATGGGCTCTGCTAGGCCAACGTTGATAAAAACTCACGTTAGACATGCCCATAAAGCTCTACATAGCAAAAAACGTTGCTCCCCTCCCCCTCCCATCCTAGCGAATGAAACTTTCGGGCAGAAATGGTACCTGCGTGGTATTTAAAAATGTAATGTAATTGAAAGTGGCAATTCGGCCCTGATGCAAAGTTTGAACACGTTTTACAAAACCATTTCGGTGATTTTTTACACACAAATTTGAAAATTGACCAAGCAATTACCCATGTTGATGCATGTACTAGATAATATGTTATACAGTCAGTGTAACATGAAAACGCGAGTGTTCTATAGCCTACAGCCGTCAGGAAATAAAGTTGAGCTGAAATAGGCTAGTTATACTGAATAGCCTACTGTTATTTTGTTACTGTAAATAGTCTGTTATTTGAGTGTTGTTTTCGTGTTTGTGTTAACCAACCGTAGGCTAAATATAGTAATTATTCAATTCAATAAAAATAGCCTAATTAATACAGTTAACTATGCTGACGCATAGTCCCGATGGGAAAGATGACTGTGATCAACGCACAACAGAGGGAGCTCATCAAGACTCTGCGTTGTCAGCCCCATATCATATAATCATTTTAACGTCCATCGTCATTTTCAATGTTAGAGACTCTCTGGCAATTCTCGCTTGCCCCTTGATCCATCCCAGTTTGTGGTCTTGCTCCAGGCTTTGTAATGGTCCTCTGATATGACTGTTCTGAAAAGCAGGCATCAATATCTACCAACTTGGCCAAAGCTGACAGGCATGCAATCGGGGAGTAGCCACGCATCAGGCAGCACTGACATAAGACAGTCGTATTGCCTCTACAAAACACAAATGTAAGACCCAGCCAACTTTGATCAACTATTCATCACGTAGTAGGCCTAGGCTGGCAAGAAATGAAATAAGCATAGGGCTACTGTCAAAAAGGTTGCAGGCAATGAACGGGCAATTCGCAATAAACTAGGCAACACGCGTGTTCACCTGCAGGTGGGGCGCGAGGAATCGAAATAAAAGGAGCATTTTGTGTCTGTCTTTATTAAAGGTTACTCAACAAAAGAGCTCCCACTCACAATGGATTAATAATTAGCACGTAAACACCTTAAAACACGCAAAACGCCCCTTCTGTAGGGAAGAGCCGGGACAATTGATAGAAAACCTGAAAAATTAAGCCAGCCTGAAACCATTTTGAGACAAAATAGATGTCGGCATAAATTGCGACATAGGCTACACAACGGCTACACAATGTGTGTACCAGTATCACGTTTAATGGTTAAAAAATGGACGAATTTGATACAAGCAGTGGAGCAAAAATGTTGTATGCAGTATTTGCGGTGCATATGGGCACACAGTCACAAAATATGGCGAGAATGAGAATAAGACAGACGGACTAAAAAAACGAAGAGTCAACCAAAAATAAAGTATGATGCGTTTGCGTTTAGATTCATAGTTGGGGATGAGGAGCGACTCGTGTGTTCTGTGTCTTAGACAACTGGCAGCAGACAGTATAAGGCCTAACATTGCGCTTGGGGGGGGGGGGGGTGTTGATACAGGTCAGGTGGGGTGCGAAAATTCTCCTTCTTTCTAAGTGGGGAATGATCAAAAAAGTTTGAGAACCACTGGACTACAGTATGGCTCCAGAACGGGGTTCTGTTATTGCAATACTTAGCCTACTTGATTTACTTGATTCTGTTATTGCAATGTGTGATTTTGAGTGTAAGATGTGAAATAGTACTTCAATTCAATAAAAGTCTTCACATGCATTTTCTGCTGCTTGTGAATGAGGGATTTAGGGATATAGGCTATTTGAATAACTCTGCAGTTTTTGTAAACAATTGGTCGCCCATCCTCCCAGCAGATCGTTTGCACGTAGCCTATAGCCTCCCCCCGATCTTTATACACAATGCAAGTGAGATGATGGATGCTGAGAGCCTGTGGCTACAAAATGCCCCTTCTGTAGGGGAGAGCCGTGAACGATTGAACCGGGGGACGAATTAACCATTGAGATTTTCTCGTAAACCATTCACAATTCAAACATGAAATTTTGTCATCCCATAGAGCTTGTAATACTAGACAGACCCAGGGAAAATCGTGTCGATATGCAATACTGATCTGAAGTTAGACCCGGGGGGTCATTTTAAGAGCGATAATATACACTTATCACTTTTAAAACAACAGATGAATTGATGATGTAACATATCCTACAGTATGAAATGTCAATATTTTTTAGTCTAGGAGAAAAATGCCTTTTGCTGCGAGCAGGCACTGTCGGGATGATTGAAACACTTGTTTCAACCGTCCCCCAGTAGGTCGTGCAAGTCAAAGCAGTACGTTTTGTGGTCAGTGCATTAGCATTTTGAAATAAATAGCGTTTGCATTAACTAAAAAGTACAACTATAACCAGTGCTTGAAGTGGGAAAAAATAAGTGCAGGAACTCTAATTGTAAGGCATTTGACATTTGTTCGGTGACATTGTGAGTCTTTTGATGTGTTGTTTCAAAAACTATCATAATCATTCTTCCAAGCAATAACCTATGGGCATAGGCTACTTTTTCCTCATTCACAAAAACATGATACTGAAAAACCATTAAAACAACATGAACCAGACCAGCGTGATGCATCTAATCATAGGGAAACTTAGGGCCGTAGTGCCATTGTGAACAATGCCATCATGACATTGACAGTATAAATTGTGACAGTTTGCATTGCTTCCCTGATGCGATTGGTTGGGACTCAGTGTATGCGTATGATAGGGCACTGTCGTGTCTCGTGGGTAATGTAGTCTTTTATCGGTCGTGTGATATTTTCTATTCTCGGGCAAGTGTCGCTGTGTCGGATCAGTTTCAGCTAAGTAGGTCTACCGGAACGCAGAATAAAATGGCGCAACCCAAAAGACTAAAATACAGAAGTAAGGAACTGCGTTCTGCTGCGTTCCGGTCAACTTCAAGCACTGCCCGGAACACAGAAAAAGGTGGCGGAACGCAAAACACGAAAATACAGGAGTTCCGAAACTGCGTTCAGCTGCGTTCCGGCCCACTTCAAACACTGACTATAACAAATAATTTTATTGGCTCTCCATCCCTTGCTTGAAAATTGAGCAGCATTGACTAAAAGGGGTCTTTGTCACATATTTTGTCGGTATAAAGCATGAAACCAACTAGAAATTTGAAGATATATAATCATAGGGAGTCCGGTAGGCCTAGCAACTCCATTATGGGAGTCCGGTAATAATTCCATTGTTCATTCGCTGTGAACATATAGCCTATTTGCCTTTGTCTCAGTAAATTAAAATATCCACGTTTGTGAGAATACAATTGAATGGGAGGGCAAAAAGCTGGCAAAGTTTGCAATGTGCAGTTGTTGCGAACAAAATGGGACAGGGTAAGAGTTGCTTGCCCTGCTGCCCACCGTTGCTTCCAGTCACTCGGTATACAATTCTGCTACAATGCGCCTCTCAACAAATGAACTATGTGCTCATTTAGAACTTTTAGGCCTATATTTGTCGCAGCACCGTTAACTCAGCTGAAGGTGAAATTCAGCCAGAGACATTTTTTAAAGGAGAAGGACTTTGATTTAACCTACAGTTAAATCCTCATGAATGGATGTCGGTGGATTTTGAAGTGGCTTGAAAGGAAGGTAAAACGAAGTTTCTTCACGTAGGCCTATTCAAACATAACAGACCAAACTGCATATTGCGAAAATAGAACACAAATGAACATATAGGCTAACTAGTTGTATAACTAGTTCATAGAATCCAGGCTTGATTCATGGTGTTAGAGCTGGAGTCAGACCGTTTTTCATGTGTGTTTGTGGGCAAGGAACAGTCGTGTTTTCTGTGTCTCTTTGGAAATGATGTCTCGGTATTTTGTGTTAGAATTCCTAATAAAGCTGGGGATTTGCTACTTGGCGCAGGCTGATTGTTAAGCCATAGGGTCCAAAATTGTAAAGTAATTCTAGCATAAAAAATTGACTATATCAGACCAAACTGCATATTGCAAAAATAGAACACGGAAGTAAACTAACATCTCTTGCTCCGCTTGACTCTCCGAATGTTGTGCAATTATTAGAGAGGTCTTGTGCTGCCTCCTAGCGGCGGTAGCTGCACTGACACATCTCGTAACGCCGTGACTCATGTTTTACGTGAGTCTCGCGGCCATTCACAATCGGTAATGACTGTAGCTAATGCTAATGTTCAAGCATGTTAGACCAAAATGCAAACGATGGCAACCTGGCAACTGCACAATTTCACAAAGTTTAGTAAAGTTTTGTAAAGCAGATACTTTCATACCTTTCACAAAAGCGCAATAAGGCAAGTTTTTTTCACACTGGTTTGCTTTTGTCTTCAGTTCGAGCTTTCACAACGAAGTCGACGGCGTTCCTCTGGTCTTCTTGCTTGTGCCGAAAAACTCCACCCACAAAATGCTACAAATATTATTAACTTGCCCAAGTACTGTATAGCATTGTGCTTTGCAAGAAGTTTCCAACAAACAAACAAAATAGCAATGCATGGCATACTTCTTGCAACAGACCATTTATGTGTGATTTTTTTTTACTTTTCAAATATCAGCCATTCGTTTCTAACTGTAGGTCGTTTGTTGTTACTAGAACTACTAAGCACACATGTCAATTAAAATAAAACGTCTCTGATTAAAACCTTTTCTTGATTATAATAATAATAATAATGCATACCACTTATATAGCGCTTTTCAAGACACCCAAAGACGCTTTACAATTGCATTATTCATTCATTCTACAGTCACACCGGTGGTGGTAAGCTACTGCTTGTGTAGCCACAGCTTGGGGCAGTCTGACGGAAGCGTGGCTGCCATTTTGCGCCTATGGCCCCTCCGACCACCACCACACACATTCACTCATTCATTCATACATAGGCAATGTGCAATGTGATTAATACCATACAAATACCCTGTGAATGACCTAGCAAGAAAGATAGCTGCTTCGGCCATTCATTTGAATGTAACGAAAAGTTCAATGGCTAACCTGCTACCTCTTTACAAACTATTTATTTTACAAGTATAACAGTCATATGTACAAAAAATGTATATGTTATGTATGTTTAAATGCTTAATATGATAATTATACCTCAGATACTTACATTTTTAATCAGTGAAATTATGGCAAAAACACTGCTACCTTCCGCCATTTTTTTTTTGTTGAAAACGTTGGAAAAGTAATTCTGCGTTGCATGATGGGAGGTTACTCAAAACAACTAATTTACTAGTACTTTATTGTTGTTTTGAGTAAGATGAAATTAGAATAAATAATTAATTACAACTTTTGTTTAGTATTAAGTCAGGTTAAATCATTTCTATTGTTAAACTGTACTGTTAGGTTTTACAGTGTAGTAGGGAGTCAGTTATTTAGCCATCAACTCCTTAATGTTTTTTAGCCATCAACTCCTTCATGTTTGGATCGGGTCTGGATCGGAGCAGAGCTTTCCAACCATATACATATAAAATGACTGGAGAGCATTTGGTTTATGGATCATGCACAGATTATATCCAGCACTGGCCCATTAGAGCTGTTAGTGCTTTGACATGTGGTGCGGTCCAGATCTGTGAGTCATATTTTACATCTGGGGCTCATCTGGCCCTGGAGTGGACTGTTTTCCTGATTTCTATTGTACGAAAACACAACGAGTTACGTTACTCATGCACGCGAACTTGATACATCTGACCGTTCGGAGCCCGTTCTGAGCATTACCAAAATGTTATTGAGATCTCATTTACAGAACAGACAGAGCCTACTCTGAGGAGTAGCCTGACGCAAGCGAACTTGATACATCTGTCCGTTCAGAGCCTGTTCTGAGCATTACCAAAACGTTGTTGAGATCATTTACAGAACAGACAGAGCCTACTACTATATTAATGGGACAACACTGAGCATTATTTAAAACGTTGTTGAGATCTCATTTGTGGAGTTAAGGGAGTGAACACTGAGAAAACGTAACTCTTTTGCTCCTGAGACAATCCTAAGAAGTGGGAGAAAAAGGCAATATTCTTATTTTGTATCACTATGATCTCTCTATTGTCTAGGAGAAACAAGGCAAGTCCACAATAAAGGCAGTTCATCATATCTTAAAACATCTATGTTGTCTGTTAATTGGTAAATCCTAACAAATATTTCTATATAAAAGAAAAAAATCGAATTGAAAATCGAGATTATATGAAAACTTTTTTCCCTCTTTTTTTTCGTCACTGATGAGCAAACCAACCTGTGGGGGCGCAGTGCTAGTGGAACCATTCGGTAACCGGAAGGTTATAGGTTCGACACTGAACCTCAAATTGTTCCTGGTGGCAGGCTGGAGCCTTGCATGGCAGCCCCCTCCACTGGTGTGTGATTGAGTGAATGCCATAAGCAGGCGGCGTTCTCCCGACCACATGCATCACGTGTAGGATTGCTAGAAACATAATTTTAATTCCTCTGCATGTCCTGTATATGTAGACAAATTGACAATGAAGAGACTTAGGAGACCATAGGTGTACAAGTCATGCGGAACATGTACGACGCCATTGTTGTTATGATTAATCTTTGAGCTTGCGCTTTAAGACGGGGGATGATGCGTTGACGGGCTATGAAGCAATCAGCCCAAAACGGTTTAGCCCATCCACACGAAAACGCCTAACCGGCATTTTCAAATTTATCCACTCTGGGACCTGGTTTCAAAAATGTTAGTTTACAGACCCCCAAAACACCGGCTTCGTCTGGATTATACGCCGGTTTGATAAAGTATTTGTGCTTGGCCTGGCTTCGATTTCATGTGGATATGGCTTTAATATAAGCTGCTTATCGGTGGTGGATATCTCATGGTGAGGTCTGTCCAACTTTGCCAGCTGTTGAGCTGTTGGACAAGCAATGTTTTATCTCCTGTTTATTCTACTTGAAATATTTCATCATGATAACATGAGAATCGTGTGTAGAAACCTTGGGGATTTATATTTCTTATCAAACACTTAAACGGAGCAATTATATAAATATCCTCTATATAAATAGCAGTTATAGTAAATAGTCTCTTTTTTTCATAGAAGAAGGTTAAGTAATTCCAGATAAATACTGCTACTGCGTTTGGTTACTGCAGCCTAGGGCTGGGCGATTTGGCCATAATTACATTTACATTACATTACATTACATTTATGCATTTAGCAGACGCTTTTATCCAAAGCGACTTACAAACCGAGGATAACAATCAAGCTACATAGCAGAAACCTTAAGGAGCATAGT
>JAGFZM010005033.1:0-14830 GCA_017657215.1 Limnothrissa miodon | reverse complement strand
TGTTTTACGTGAGTCTCGCGGCCACTCTCAATTGGGAATGATTGTACGTCACATTAAACATTAGCTACGCAGTTAGCCCGCCCTCAAGAAAACATTATTAGGCTGCCTGCAGACAGACCCACTAGAGGGAACGTCACAGTGCTGTTAGCCAATCAGAGGCGATACGTTTGCATATCATTAATATTCATAAGAATCCTCTCGCACTATCCCTGCTCTCGTTTTCTCTTAACTAAAATAGCTTGAAATAAGACAACCACAGCATATTTTTGTCGAAACCAACTCTCATGACATTATTTTAGACAAGAGACCACCACAAAATTAATGAAAATACGATTGAATGAGACCTTTAACACAAGGAGATCAATGATGCACCAGCAAAGGCAGATAGGAATTGATCCCCGATGTACACTCATACATAAACTACCATAAAGCTTTGTGCTTCATCTATCTATTGTCTGTGACATCACCTGTTCTGCAATGTCCTCTTGACACTGCCAGGAAGTCAGAATATATGTTTATCCCACGAAGTGAATGAACGGTGTCTCAAGTTTGACTTTCTCACTAGCCAGTTGACCAAAAAAAAGACCAGGGGCCTAATGTACTAAGACATTTTTGTACTGAGAGAAAAAATCTACTGTAGAAACATGCCTTAAACAAACAATCTGGATATATGAATCTGTGTGGTTTTTAAACACATTCTCGCTGTACATCCCAATTAATGTAAAATTCTGCATACATGCACCAGCCCAACTCTCCGCCTTGTCTTCTCCCTCTGTGACTCCACAGTTAATTAATAAAAATAAGCATGTGGTAGTGCCTTTATTGTGGGAACAAAAATTTTAAAGCAAGGGAAAATAACTTTTCTAAATGCCATATGCAGATGGTGATTTTGGAGGTGGAAGCCAGACTTACGTATAATTTTGTCTGGTTCCCTTTCTTCAGGAATCAGTGCTAAAACAAACATTAAAAAACTTGGGTGGAAAATGTCGCCAAGGCAAGTCTTTCACATCAAGTCAATCTATAGATTCAAATGTTTTGTGAGAAGTGAGAAGTGAGCTCTTGAGGTTTTGTGAAGGAGGTTTACTAGCAGAGGTTTACAAACATTTACTAACTACATGCATGGGGTAGGCTAGATACACCATGTCCATCTCAATTTAAAATTTATAAAAGGAATTTATAATTCTGTTACAGTTTTTATAATCCATGTCACCTTTAAAAAAAAACACATCTCCATTTTCCATTTTGTTTTTTAACCCTGCATTAAATGCCTCAAAGCTGTAGAGGGAGCTCTGTACAGCTAGCTGTATTACTGTGTATTGTACAGCTAGCTGTATTGCTAGCGGTGCGCCCTCTCACATGTTGCATGTTCCGTATTCACTATACAGGGGTGTACAGCAGGGGTGTACTCAATCGCTGTGTGCAACACAACAGGCCAGTCTAATAGAAAAAAATTTCTTAGCGATTTTATGACAATGAAAATGGTTGCACAAACTTACTGAAAGCCTCTTTAACTTCATACATACCTTTCTCGTCGTAGTGCGAGTACTCAATCACTCTTGTGTGTGGTGCAACTTTTGGAAGAACTTTATTGTATTGGTGAAAAACACTTGGGTACATTTCACCGTTGGGCATGCAAAATCATGAATCACTGGTGATGGTACTGCGAGGAGTTATGTTCTTCCACACATTTTACATATGTTCTCTTTATTATCTGCTTATTAAATCTCAGAGAAGTGAGTTTTTTAACACAATGATTTTGCTATTATGTGTGCCTTCATCCTGGGATTACTGTGATAATTCTATGGTCAAGACCTGTTTATACCATGGACTAATCACCATCTGAGAGACTGAAAACCCGCCCACGGCAGTTGGGTTTGAGTCGTCAAACTGCTCAAGGTTTCTTCCTATACTATAACACGGAGGGAAAAAATGATGATAGGGAGTTTGTCCTTGCCCCTGCTGCTCATTGGTGCATGATGATAGGGAGTTTGTCCTTGCCCCTGCTGCTCATTGGTGTTCTTATGCTTATGTTTGTCCTTGCCCCTGCTGCTCATATGAGACAAGTATTTTGTAAAATGCGCTATACAAATAAAATGGAATTGAATTGAATATTAAAGGGATCTTTAATCTTGATGATTGCTCCTGTCTCGGCTATTTGGGAAATATAGAATCGCCTCTGCCTGCCTTTAAAATGGCTAGCAATGGGCATGTGTTGTTTCTATCCTTAAAACACTGGTTTTAAAAAAGTGCTATTCATGGAGTGATTAGTGGCGCTTGCTGATGTTCCAACCCAAGTATCGTAGCAAAATACAGTTTCTGTCATGTTTTATTTGTCATTTTGTAAGTCCCATAGGGATCTATTTGCTCCTTCATATAAACAAAGTGCCAAATAAAACATGACGGAAGCTTTATTTCGCAACATCATTGAGCACCACTAACCACTTGGTGAGTAGCACTTTTTTAAAACCAGTGTTTTAAGGATAGAAACAACACATGGCCATTGCTAACCATTTTGAAGGCAGGCAAAGGCGATTCTACATTTCCCAAATAGCCGAGACAGAAGCAATCGTCAAAATTTCGATGTCAACCACTTTATTGCATTTTAGACAACCTGTGAAAGGGGCTTAATGTTTTAAAAACCGAACTATCCCTTTAACCAATGCATTCAATAATGAGAGTGAATATCAATGGGAATTGTTATTAGAGACTAGATGTACAAAATTATTTTAATACAGGTTTTTGTTAAAATTGATTTAAGAATTTTAATTTTTTTGTTGACCCTGCCACTCTTCAACAGCCAATAACAGTGAGCAAGTGTATGGCGAGCAAGGTGGGTCTATTACGCTGGATCTAAAGCCGCCACCCAAGCAACAAGTTTTAAGCATCACCTGGAAACACGTCAATGATAAAGCTGCTGAATGGTATCAAGAAGATGGAGACAATGTTACCTACTATAGACAGTTCGAATCTGGAACTGTTTTGAATAAGGTAACTTGGAGCCTGACAATCAGTAACCTTGCAAAAACTCACAATGGCAAATATTCAGCTGAGGTGAACAGCAGAAGCCCAGCTGAGGAATTAGTCCTTTCAGTAATTGGTGAGTCCGTAGTACCATGTTTTTCCTGAAACATTAATTAATGGGATTTGTGGATGCTTTCCCTACTCAAGCCCACACTGTTCACTGCATGTCAACACACTCCTCTGCAGAACCAGTGTCAGTGCCTGTCATCAGTGGTTGCGATGACACTTCAGCTTCAACTATCAACTGCACCTTGACTTGTGACGGAACTGGTGATCCCCCTCTCAAATATACCTGGTTTAAAGATGAGAAAACGGAGGCTTTTGGACAAACTTTGAATGTGGAAAAAAAGAGTAAGGATGTCGCCTACACATGTGAACTTAGGAATCCAGTGAGCCATAAAAACAACACTTGGACAGTCTCAAAACGTCAAGAGAATCCATCAAATCAAACAGGTCAGAAATGAGGCAAGATGTTGTGTTTCTGTTTATTGATACTTTTAGTATGATTTCTCAAGAATGTTCATGTTCTTTCTTTGCAGGAATACTTTGGGCAATACTAATACCACTAGTACTAGGACTACTAATAATACTAGGAATAATCCTATATCCGGTTATTCGGTTGGCCAAAGGTGAGTATCCACACCGTCTTTTGATAAGGATACTGTATGTGTGCATTAAGAAGGGATGCTTAGTATGTAATTTTATTCAACTGTTTGTTCACTAATAACAGAACTTATATACAATCATTAATGTTAAGTGAAAAATAAACAATACTAATGTCTTCAAATTTACATTATGTAATATTGGGCCATATTTTCAGAAAACCGTGTGGCTGAGTTTTCATTTCAAGAGTGGAAAAAGGCCTGGAGCTGTAATGGTAATTGTAGAGAATAACATTATTCATTGTATCTGCAGAACACATGAAGATCAAGAGTTTACACAAAACACAAGATACTTGTGCGTGTAGGGAGAGCAACTTTGGGAGAACATTTCTATACCATCCACACTATAACCCACTAACTTCATTAACTCTCCAGGACAGCTCATCAGTAGTGTAGCTCAGGATGAATAGGTGATTCAGGGCATTTATTTACAATCCACCCTCCCCTGAGGCAGCCATGCTTAAGGTGATCAATCCTTTTGTCCATAGGACACTAACTAGACTAGACCTAACCTAGCCTAGCCTATTACCAACCAAGTCAAAGCTAGTGCTGATATTTCACAGCTAGGCAGGCTAATGATACTTGCTACTTGATATCTAATGGTGATTAATAATTCTTTACCTTTTAATGTGTTCAATAAAAGGCAAAACTCCAAAAAGCAATATTACAGAGAGCCAGCACAACCTACCTGCCAAAAACACTCCTTCTGGTCTTTATAGATCTCGTCTTCTGCAGTTACTAACAATCTATATTACTGCCCTCTACTAGTCTGGGGTATACCCGCCCTTATTTTTACAATTTACCCTTTTAAAGCAGCACTAAAGAGTTTTTAAAACCTTAAAATAATGTTTTCAAAATCGTTTCGGTGGTCCATCAACTCATAACAGAATGAACGTTAATTTCTGCATCTGCTCTGCAGCCCTCTGTCGGCTATAATAGCACTAAACAAGTTTACCCAATCGGGTAGCAATCTGTAGTCCAAGTAAAATGTACAGTTGATTAGCTTTGCGGCAAGCGATAGGTGGGGCAAGCTCTGGGGGGAGTATAGCCTACTCGACAGATATTATGGTAGAAAACGCAGTAGCGTTTCAATTGCCATCATGATGGCGCAACCAAAGAAAAGAAAGAGTAGAATATCTAAAGAAGCCAAAAAAAAAAAAAACAGGCCATGATCGAGCTCAAACCAGATTGAATATTGGACCAGCTTTCACTCATTGGCGAGAGCTGAAGGAGGCTACACGATGCAATACGGATGGTTACTTAGCTTTGTTGCTACTGGATTGTAAGCAATATTCGTATCTGACAGTATTCATCATTGATTGTTTTATCTATTGATTAGCCTGTGGTAGCTAGAAACAGTGGATGAATTTTGTGATGAGTATTTGAGGCGTAGAAGCTAACATGGGTAATGCTAGGTACATTTCCCTTACAAGTTGTTCGGCATGTTTTCTTGAGCATCCTAATGTAAACATATCTTTCTATTAATCTAGACTTTTTGACAAAATCTAAAATGGACAGCAAGCGATGTCAGATACATATGTATATATTTATTATTATTATTATTATTATTATTATTATTGTTCTAAAGCCTGTGCTATAAACTAATTGTGATGACCCTAGGTAATAGTCGGTGGCATGCTAAACCATTTACGACAGCAGTAATTGCGGTTCTAACCTGTAGAGTGTGCAATTTACTCCTAGTGCAATTTTGAAACTCCTTGGTGCTGCTTTAATAGTGCAATGGTAGAGCATCTTCCTCACAAATGGACAGACGCACCCCAGGAGAAGCATTTTTTTAAGGAACCTACCCATTATATTAGTGTAAACAATGCATTATTTCTCTAAGCAAAGTAGTCATAAGTCTGTTCGGTGGATGAGGTTAATAATCAAAGAAACTGTTAGGTCCTGTATATTAATACCAGATTCTGCCTTAAACTGCATTTATGCTTCTCCGTCACATCAACACCAACGCAACACTGTTGGTCTGTTTACCGTCACAAACGCTCTGCATCGCAAAATGACTCATATAGACTACGCAAACCTTGAAGCCTGTAATTGGTTCACTTTACACTGGGAGACAGTGTCTAATTTTGGATTTAAGAAAAACATCTCCTCAGTATTCTTTTAAATGAGCTAGCTTACACTTAACAGTTGTGGCAGCCAGGGGCTTACAGTTTGTGCAAACAAGATTTTATAAGTTCATATTTTTTGTTTGTATTTTGTTTTATGTATGTATAACTTGTAGTTTATAATGTATAACCAGTATAGTGCTGCTACTCCATTTTTTCTGAAGAACTGCTCTAATTATCCACATGGCATTAATTATCACTGTACAGCATCTGTTGTAACAACACTCCACGGGCAAGCAAACATTCCACAGATGATTTCGTGATTCAACGTCCCTTGGTGTTGTGGTGGTGAAGTGACCCTGACGCAAAAGCATAAACCAGAAATGCAGAAGTAGAATTTAGCCTTTACACTCAAATTTAGAATACTGGCTTTGTGGTGTGCATTGTCATCTGTAATATGTTTTGTTCTCAGGAAGAGCTGAAAACACTCATCAACCGGTTCCAAAAGGTATGTTTTTTTAGTAGCACTGATAATCTGTTGTACTTACTGTTCAATATGGAAGAGAAATATGAGTCACACTGATTCGTGTGTTATACTTACTGTACAATATGGAAAAAATAACCAACAGAAATATTCACTTGATAAGAAATATAACCAACTATGCACACATGTTCAATACATTAAATAATTTACATATATCTTGGATGAGTGCCCACTGTTGAAGATTATTTTAACTGTTGTTTCTGAATGTAGGTTTATTTTTCTATTACTGGTAAATGACCAGTGACATGGATATTATAAGCCATTCACACCAAGCATGATAAACAAATTCTGTAATTCTAATTGGAACAGAATGTCCATATCAGGACTATCAAAAAGACAATGATGTGCAACAAAATTGTTGGGATCACTTTGGACTTGAATTGTGATATACGTCACTTTCCTGTATACTTAGTTACATAATCCGTGTGCGGTCCAGTGTCTCATTTGGTGTATTGTTAATATTTTTGATCTGTAAAACTGTAAAACAAACCAATCCACAATCTAAATTTTTTTCGAATTTAAAAAGAATCGCAGGAGGCTTGTGGTACACAGAAACAGGAGTGGCATGACACATTGTATTTTAAAGTAGTTTTGCCAAACTCAGCTATTATAAATGTGTTGCACAGTAGAGATGTTAGTAGTTAGACATTAGTGTGGACACAATGTATTGTGTATTAATACAATGCATTAAGATAACAGGAAAGAAAACGGTGGTGCCACAACATCTAATTCATATGCAAAAAAACAGAAGAGTGAAACCATTGAAACAATTTACAATAAAAATGTAACAATTACAAATTACTCAAATATTTTGCACAATCAACTTATATTTTTGATAAAAATGACTTGCATGAAACCTCAAAGAAGTTTCCAAAGATTTTCATAATCATGTTTTTGTTGATAATTTTGCTTTTACTGTAGATCATTAGCTAGGCAGTGGTTTTGAAGCCAAGACATCTGGTTTAAATCGTTTAAATGGAGGGCCTGATGAAAAGCAGGGCTGACATACTTTTTTTTTACCTCTAGGGAGTTTCTAGGTGTGATTAAAATGTTTATCTGACTGACCAACGCTCACATTCAGCTTTAGAGATTACCAGTGTGTTCACTGCTTGAAGGCACACCGTCCCACCAGTGGGACACCCCCCACCGTTATTTTGTGTTTTTTATGGTTATGCTGGTTTGGTTTTATTGTATGCCAGAAGGAGTAACTTCAAATCAAGCAAACATACATGAAAGCCCAGGGTTAGTTTATAGACATTTGAAATGAGCGGGAAAAAAAACTTTCTTCCAACGTTTGTAAATCTGTGTCAATGTCAATTGCTGTCTGTACATACAGTATTGATTTGTAAATGATATAGTTCTTTATTTCGAGCACAGTTCTAAAAAAAGTGCTTGTTCTTAAAGTGCTTCACTGAGCTGAAATATAAACTTAAAACATCAAACTATATTAAATAACTATAACTATATTAACTATATTATAACTATATTACTATATACTATATTACTATATACTATAACTATATTAACTATATTATAATTCTAAAAATGCCTCAAAGACTTTAAACCTGACATCTCAGTATGTGAACATCTGAACAGCTAAATATTTTATGGACTATCCTCCATTCCAGTCACATGCCCTAAGATGGCCAACTCCTGTAATTTGGCCTTCTTGATCTTTGGCCTTTGCTGAACCAGCTTGCCTCACAGCAGCATCAAAATCTTCCAGACTTGGTCCCTGCAAGAACAAATTATTAAAAGTACTTGGTGATGGGACCTACAGAAATGGACACTTTCACTGGAGATTAAGTGACAAAAGTTAAATTTCACCTATCGATATGTTGTATAAGTATCCTAAAGCATACATCCCAAGTTCCAAAAACTCATTTCAGGGAGATGCTTATCGACCACTCACCCCCTGCCAACCCCATCCTAGGCTGGATATAGATAGTTACATTTACATTTACATTTATGCATTTAGCAGACGCTTTTATCCAAAGCGACTTACAAAACGAGGATAACAATCAAGCTACATAGCAGAAACCTTAAGGAGCATAGTGCTAGGGGATAGTGCTTCAGTTCATTTTAGTGCTAGGATAGAAGATGTTCTCTGAATAGCTGGGTCTTTAAGAGCTTTTTGAAGGCCTCCAGAGATGGCCCTGTTCTGATTGTTTTTGGTAGGTCATTCCACCAGCGTGGGACGACACATGAGAAGAGTCTGGATTGCCTTGGGCGAGGTGCCGGGACTGCCAGTCGACAGTCATTGGAGGACCGGAGTTGTCGGGGGGTAGCCTGAACTTTTATGAGAGCGCTTAGATAAAAAGGGGCAGATCCTCTAAGTACTTTGTAAGTCAGCATCAGTAATTTGAATTTGATGCGAGCCGCCAGAGGCAACCAGTGGAGCTCGATTAGCAGAGGGGTGACATGTGTCCTCTTCGGCTGATTGAAGATGAGACGCGCCGCAGCATTTTGGATCATCTGAAGTGGCTTGACGGCACAGGCAGGAAGTCTTGCCAGAAGGGCATTGCAGTAGTCAAGGCGTGAGAGGACCATAGTTTGAACCAGCAATTGGGAGGCTTGTTGAGTTAGGTATGGTCTGATCTTTTTGATATTGAATAGTGCGAAGCGGCAGGCCCGGGCAACAGAAGCAACATGGTCATTGAAGGTTAGCTGGTCGTCAATCATAACACCTAGGTTCCTGGCTACCTGTGAGGGAGCAAGAGACAAGGAGCCAGAGTTGATGCAAATGTTGTGGTGAATAGTTGGTTTAGCTGGGAGGACCAGCAGCTCGGTTTTTGAGAGATTCAGCTGGAGATGATGGTCTTGCATCCATGCAGAGATGTCAGAGAGGCAATCCGAGATTCGCGTTTGGATGGTTGGGTCATCGGGTAACAATGACAGATAGAGCTGGGTATCATCGGCATAGCAGTGGTAAGAGAAGCTGTGCTGGCGGATGATTTGGCCCAAAGAAGTGGTATAGATGGAGAAAAGATGGGGGCCCAACACAGATCCTTGGGGTACTCCAGTAGCAAGGTGGTAAGGCGCAGAGGTGTGTCCTAGCCAGGACACTTTGAACAGTCGTTGTAGTTAGATAGCTGGCTAGTTAGATTTAGGCCTATACCATTTATAGTAACTACATAATATGCATTAATACTTTACACTAGGGCTGGGTGATTAATCGGAAAATTATCGTAATCGACATTCAGAACCTATTCATGGGTTTCAGTCATGTGACTATTTTTGTAGGACCGAATCGCAGAAGAGAATGAATGAAAATGACTAGCCAGCTGATCTCTCTGCTGATAAAAAGCAACGATATTTCACTAAAATAGGAATTTCGCTCTTCTGACATAAAGTGGTAGAATGGGGTATAGTTAAATTATCGCGAAAGAAACTTTCTGTAAAAATCTAGTGATGATGTGATGTATTATACATACGATTACAATGTATGGACCAGTAGTAGCCAATGGCGAACTAAATATTCCTTCTTGACCACTGAAGCTTGATTTATACTTCCGTGGTCGATTTATACCTCTGCGTCCGCGTAATTGCTACGCATGGCAGTTCACTGCCACAACGCTAGGGGGTTATTGAGTTTAGAAAGGGTTCTTTGCGTGTGTGTTTTCCGCATTTCTGTGTTTTTTTTCATGCGCGCGAAAGGTGTATGCGTAGTGTCGGTGAAGGTCTGATTGGTGTCGGTGAAGGTCTGCGACGATGCAACGCAGAAGTATAAATCCAGCTTGAGCCTCATTAGCCAGTTGAAACAGAATAACCGATCAGATTTTTTTTTAACCCTAAGGTTGACGGCAGCATTAACTTAAGCCATCAAAATACATTTAGAAGACTTAGACTTACACTTTAGAAGTGTTTTTGAATGTTCGCTTCAAGGCTATCTGGTGTAGCTCATTTGAAACATTGCCGTGAGCATGACTAATTTAAGAAAATGACAGCTCCGATGAGACACTGCTTGTTTAGTTTGAGGAGACTGTAGTGCTAATAATAATACAGCAAGATGTTGATCATTACCTTATCTGTTCCCACTGAAGATCCTGAAATGTAGTAGGCTAATGATCCAAGCCCATCATATGCGGAATATTGCCCCAAAGACTGCAACACGATAATACCAATACATAATTCCAGTACATTTGTGTCATTCTTTTTTAAGAAATGGTCCGACATACTACATTTCTTTGCACGCTTCAACCATAGACTGTAGCCTATATAAAAATGACTTCAACATGCAGTCTGCCGTGACCTCACTCTAAATGTTACTGATCACAGAACAGAACAACCTTTTAATCTCTGTGTTTATTTCTGTCATTATTACATACAATGAGAACACATGAACTGCGTGACTAACTTTAGTTGGGATTGTTCTCTGCTAGCATATTAGCTACCTAAGCTAACGTCAATTACATAAAGTGCTCACAGCACAGTCTGGAGTGCTCTGCAAGTGTCCATTTGTCCTATTTGATGACAGAAAGTCGTCTTCCTGAGTATTGGGAAATATTGAAAAATTTGTGTCCAGATTTATTTGCTTTGCTTTTGCTACATAACACCGCATAGCGGATAGAAGGCAATGTTATTTACACTAGTAAAGAGTCCTCAGGCGGTCCTCAAAATGGCGGTAGCGTTACACAGTAACGTCACATGATATCAATGAATAATCGATCAAATTTTTCCAGGTCAATTATTTAAATTATTCTTCCCTTTAAAAACACTACTGCGTGTGGAGTTACGTGACCCAGCTCCGTTACGTTATTCCTCCAGCATGTTGAGCATGGAGAGTTTAAACACTAAGATAACAAGTGCAGCCTGTACCAAAGAAAACATTTATGTTCAATAAATCATACACTGTAGATAGAAGATAGTTTGTTACCTTCAATTATCTTAAAATAAAGTAATGCATCCTTCAAAAATATCTAACTTGCAATATGTGAGCATATTTACTGTACAAAACTTGTCGGTGAAGTATGAGGAAAAAAGTAAATAAATAAATAAATAAAATAATCATTCATTAAATGTAATGGAGTTAAAATCTTCAATTAATAGAGATTAATTGTGGCAAAATCACCCGACCCTTCTTTACAGACGTCTTTAATATATTTTTGCTTCATTTTATGACAGCATCTAAGAAATAAAATGCAGGTGAAGACGTGTTAAACTTAGCCTACCTCAATATATCTTTTGCGATCATTAAGTCCACCGTGGGTGAAGTCACTGTTGCACAAATACTGAGGTCACTGTTGCACACAGTGCACCTCGCCAAGGTGTCATTATTCTTCAGCTTAATTTGACAGGTGCTGTGAAATGAGATGCTGTAAAATGAGTCTTGTATTTTCGTTTTTTACTAGAGGATCCACCCTCTGCCATCTTGCAAGGTGTAAACCGAAGCCCTCCGGGAGGCTCTCACACGAAACTTATTGGCTTATTTTGCTGATTAAACCAATCAACGTGCAGTCGCCCTGAACGCTCACTTTCCTCAGCTACATCCACTTGTACTGGGTCTGGCGTACTCATCTCTCTCTATCTGCCTGCACAATGTAATACACACTTAAGCATAGCCTTAGGAATATATATAATAGGTGTAGGTGTATATAGGTGTAGATTCATCTATCAGAACAGAAAATGTTGTTCCACTTTGAAGGATCTTTCCAACTACTTTCTCATTTCTTTGGCTACTGTATGTTGGCTGATTGTTGCACAGGTATGGTCTGAATGTAAAGTTCTTCCTATGTCTAGACCATTCAAAATTTGCAGATCAATATCAACTGGTAGATCTGTGAAAGGTTTCACAATATCAAATATCAGTACTTAAGTAGTGATCCCTTTGCATATCATTTGTCTTTCCATTCTCTTTTTAGCCATGCTTTTCTCAGCTGCCTAGTGATAGTCTGACATTCTGTGCTTGTGTATCTTCTTATAAAGAGATTGCAGCTGGGCTGCTCTGGTTGCACCATAGGCTCACTAACAATATGCACCTGGGGGTAGGTGCACCAACTGGCCTTAGCTAAGCCAAATTGGACTTTGTTAAGACCAATCTTTTGGATAGGTTTTAAGTCAGTTGCACCAACACTATTTACGCCTGGTCTTAACTATGCCCGGACTTAGCAGTGAACGTCTGACACTGTGTCTTAACTGCAAGTAACATGACCGAATGTGTGCAACAAAATCAGATTGCTCATTCGATTCTCTATTGGACTGTCCTAACTGAATGCAAGAAGAAGCAGCGCGACAGAATGCGATGCTGCGCGACTTTTTTGAAGACTTTTTGTCGCTCGGTCCGTTTCTGTTTTAGTCGCGCAAGTCACGTTGACATGTATATTTTATATCGGACACATGACGTCTCAAAGGCACTCATCTAACGTGTTTAATGTGGACACAAAACATTTAGCATGACGTGATAGTCGCACAGTCGCTTGCAGTTAGGACAGGTTGTGAGAGGATTTGGAATTAGAACTAAAAATTAGTGTTGCTAAGATAACACTAAACAACAATGAATCCCAATTCGGGTGGCCCTTGGCTGCATGCCTGTGCCCCTTTCTGCCTTCACATTTCCCTTCACATATCAAACTTGCTTCCCCTCTTTTCTGTCATTCTTGCTATCCTACTTCCTGGCCATGGTTATCCTCTTTGAAGAAAACAACAAGATTATGTTTTGTTCAAATGAGCATACAGTTGGAGGATGTAAGTTGTTTTTTGGTCAAAAAGAAAGGACAGACACCAAGCCCAGTGACCAGATACATAAATGTTTACATGCTACTGAACAAATTGTAAAGTTATAGAGTTGGCAAGTAACCCAGAAGCCTGTAGTTTTTCATGTTAGCATTTAACAACATCCGGTTCCTACAGTTTTTCACCTATGGGAAATCCAATGTTAATTTTGCAGCCTCACCTCAAATAAGGTGTGAGCGAAAGCACGTGAGCAGACGACCTCCGCATTCAAGTCAAGTCAAGTCAGTTTTATTTGTCAATTTCTTCACATGTACTCAACATACAAAGGAATCGAAATTACGTTTCACACTTGTCCCATGCGTAGAAGTAGGCTTAAGGCATTATACTTAGGTGACACACAGTATATATAAGACACGACATAACATAAAGTAAGTGTTCTAGCAGTGTTGTTTGTTGTCTTAGTGCAATACAAGATTTTAGCAGCAGTAGTATTAAATATAAATAGTGGTAAAAAGTGGTATAAATAGTGGTAAGAAGAATACTAGAATATATAGCAGCAGGTATGTGCAATCCGATGGAGGATGTTAAAAAAACATGATATGGACGACGGGTTTGCAAATTTGAACTCTAATGAGAAAATAAATAAGATGTTGCTATCACTAGGCTAAAGCGGAAAGACCTGTTGACTGAATGTTCGCGGCGCTTAGCGGCGAACGTCATGTACATGAAGGCATAGACACCATGGTAACAAGAGCTATACAAAACCGCGCTCGACGATATGTCATCCCTTTTTGATATTGTACAGTCTTTTAAAACAAGCTTTGTGAAATATTTACCAATTGTTAACCGTTGTTATTGTTGCAAATTACATTGAATCATAATACATACAAAACATTTTGTATTTTATATCATTTTAAATTAATTTGAAAATGACGTCAAAGGTCAGAGACAACTCCATGTAGTTCTTAATTTTTCGCTGTTAGCAGAGGGATAGCAACATTCATTTATCATCATTACAATGTGTCTAAAAAACACACCCAGAAGATGTTGCTACTCATTTTATTGATGAAAAACGAATGCCTAGGTCCTCGTAGGTCAGACACTGCCATATTTGTTGTATATGTTGTTTTGTTATTTGAGCCATTCATTTTCCCATAGGGGTTAACCCTAACCCTAGGAACCGGAAGTAGGAAAATGCTAACCTGCAGCATACAAAATGAAATGGTTCACTTGCCAACTCTATTGCTTGTCAGGATTTACAAAAAATAAATCAATTCATGACAGCATCATATGTTTTACACATGATCAAAAGATTCTGTATGTAGTAAACTTCAAAAATGGCAAACATTCAAAAAACAACAAGCTTACAGCAATAAAAAAGAGGATGCAATAAAAATGGATAAATGATCAAACTTTTAAGTCTCTCAGGTTCACCTCCACCTTCCTTTGTCACCCCAGCACCATGTCACTCAAATACTAGTGTGTGGGCTACACTGATTATAATCTCCGCTTATGACTAAGGTTACAAAGCGTCTCTGCTACAGTAGCCCGATTCCTCCTCAATATGATTAATGATGTTAATGGTAAGCGCCATTTACTTCAGCCTTGACTGTCATTTGTTTTGTTGCTATAACAATCCAAATTACCTCAGACAATCTAATTTACCTCAAATGTTAATATTTAATTTAAGTAATTAGTATATTTGGCTGCCACTTTACACATGGGCAGATCTCAACTGGCCCTTGTGATCCTATAGTCCCTTCAACATCAGGGCAACCTAGATCCTGTGATCCTCTTGACCTATTCAACCCCAATATCACACATTGACTATACCATTATAATTCATTATGATGGGTGATTCA
>JAGFZM010005032.1:2958-14215 GCA_017657215.1 Limnothrissa miodon | reverse complement strand
CACATTGACTATACCATTATAATTCATTATGATGGGTGATTCATGTGGTCATTGATCCTTTGATCATCACGCATTGACTGTGCTGATTATGTTAATGAGCGATACTTCTGATCCTTGATCACTTGACAAGGGCTGTGGTCTACAGTTCACACCCACAGTCCAAGAGATGCAGTATAAAGTCCTGTTAATCCCAACATCAGTCAGAACTGATGAAGCTTCCTGGATGGAAAGTGAAACATCTTCAAGCTCAAAAAGCAGTCCAGTTCACTTAACTGAACACTATGACTACCACAACCTGAATGAATGAGAATCTTCACAGACGTAATATTGTCATATTTGGGTTTGAACTAATCCTTGTAATGTGAGCCACAGGCTGAACATTGTGGCCCTAAATAACCCTGTGTAACTAACCCTAACCCTAAGTATCTGTACACAATTATACTCAAATAACTATATTGTATTCTGCATACAAATTTGAATTTATACTGGTTTCCCTAGGTTATCCTAGGTTTCAAGTAGTCAACAAATTACAGAAAAGCACTATTAGCACATGTGAATAGAACAAATGGAGATGAAAGAAATTTCTGTGTTCTGCCTCTTTCTCTAGCTGTCATTTCTCTCTTCTGGCATGCTACCTGTGTTCGCACCTATCTCTTTTTTTCTATCTCTGTTTTATTTCTCAAGTCACTCTCTTGTCTTTGGGTTATTTGGTTATCTCATTGCTTATTTCATTTTAACCGCCATTTCATTTGAGTTTCTGGCTAACTGTTAAATAAACCATTGTGCCAAGAGTTCATATATGCCATGCCACTCTTGTGCTCTTTCAAGGTCAACTAGTAATTTTATGGAGTCAGATTAACTGTATTTTCTAGCAATATTTTCCACTAAGACTGTACATGCTCCTATCCTGTTGAAAAACATGCATTTGGGAGACAAGGCTTAAGGTCCCACCTTAAAACATATACCTTGGAAATTGGTACAAAATAAACAGAAATAATTTAAATCTAATAGCCATTCTTCACTGTGTGTTATAATGAATTGGTAAGATATGCTGTGGTTCTCTTAAGGATTTTCCAAATTGCCATTTTAACAAGTGATTAACCATGTGTGTGCCAGTTCATGTGATCAGTTGTAAACAGAATGGGATATAAAAAAACAAATGTTATGTTACATATCTGTCTTGTCTAATCTTTTCTTGTATAGTTGATCCTGCCTCAGACAAGACAGAGCTCCCGAGAATGGGCGGGACGGAGAAGGAACCTAAAGAAGAATGAATGACCCAGTCATTTGTCACATGCAAAAAAGTGCCACAACCAGGGTATCTTTTTCATCATTTGACAATTTGGCTTGTTTTTTGGGAGTAAACAAGAGTCGGACATAAAGATGATCTGTGAGATTCACCAGGATTTTAGCGCAATTTCATTTTTATCTCAAATTGTAGGCACCTCTCCTTAAACAGCTTGCTTTTTGGCCCTGAACACGTGAAAAAAAACAGTCTCCCCGTCCCTTACCGTCTTTTTGCCAGTTGGTTGGCCATGGTTTTGTGTGTTCATGTATGTTTGAGTGGTCATTTGAGGATTACAGCCCCTGTGTTGTCTTTCAAGACTGTGTTTTTTTTCACCATATTCAGTATTCTCAGCATCTAAACACTTTTCAAGAGCAGGCAATATATACAGATGGGTCTGGCCTTCCAAATGCAAAATATAGCTGCTTATTATCATGCAAATACTCTTAGTCATTACCATAGCCATTTGTCAATACCTTGTTATGCATCTCCTTGCTTTACCTCTTACTAGTTGTTTTATATGACTTATGATTAGGGTTGCACAATTCCGGGAATTTTCAAAGTTGGAAACTTTCCATGGGAATTAACGGGAATTTATGGGAATTAACGGGAATTAATTGGAAAAAACTGGGAATTATCTCAACTAAAGGTCAGGGACATAAAGACAGTTGGTAGAAAATAATATTTTAGCAGTCTTGGCTAAAACTATGAGATGTGATATGCATAAAGTTGAGTAGCCTATAATTTGCTATTGTTCAATCACAGGGGCATAACACACTTCTTAATGCAGGGCTATTGAGGCCGCACCTCCTATACGCATTGTGCATCCTCCCATCACATCTCAATGATTTCTAGAATTATGGACTGCTAAAGCAACCTTTATGAGCCACATACAGTCACATTTGAGGGCTACAAACAGTCAAGCAAGTTATGATGATATAACTTAGATGATATTTGTTCTAAAATGTTAGATTTTAGCTAGCCCAATCAAAATATAGATTGCTAGCTCACTGGTAAGGCAGATATGTTAAAGGTAAGCTAGCTTGCACCTTTGTATTAAAGAAGTTAGCTTATCATGGTGCTAGATAGCACAAAATGTGCTGTTTCTTCTGCGTCCTGCTAAGCAGTTTTACATAACCACACCTGATTTCATACATCATTTAAATGTTTTGATAGCCCTTTCCATTTGTTCAGTTTACAATCTACATATTTAACAGAAAAATGCTATATTTTTAATTTAATTGTATATTTTTTGCAAAAATGTCTTATGACAAAATATGTTGTTGGTATATGAGTCATATGGTCTATGTTTCTTAAAATCATCAAAAATTTCCAGTTAATTACCATAAATTCACATAATTTCCACAAATTTCCATTTTTGAATATTTCTAAAATTCCCAAGCTAAAGTTTCCATGGAAAGTTTCCGGAAAGTTTCCAGAAATTTACCGGAAATTTTCCACCCCTTTGCAACCCTACTTATGATCTTAGTATGCTTTGCTCAGCGAGAGCCTTTTCAGACCCTTGTAGTAGAACTGGAACAGTTATTCCTAGAAACTTATTTGGACACTAGTGTTGCGCGGGTCAACCCATAACCCGCGGATATCCGCGGATACGGGTAGAAGTATTGTGGGTGCGGGTGGTTCCGGGTCGGGTCAAAAAAGTAAAAACGCAATGAATTAGGCATATTGCATTAGAGACTTTCTAAGGCTGTTGGAAGGCTCATTGTCATGATTTCCCTCTCCTCTCAATGCTGGCAAGAGCGGTGCTTTGCGTTCCTGCATCCAGTGTTTCGAGCGAGCGCGCGTTCAGTTCAGCAGGTGGCGTGCTGGAAGCGCGTCGAAATAGGCTAAACCCTGGCCCAGTGGATTCTATCAGTGCTTCCAAATAGATGCCATAAATAAAGTCGGCCAATATTTTCAATTTGGTAACTTAGATTGTTGAAATGTCACGGCTTTGTTGGCTTTGTTATGCCATGATAATGTTACAGCTTGGAACAACTTGTTTTTTTTTTCATACACACTTGTGTCTTGTAGGCCTACAGGAGAAATGTGTTTCACTTTTGGCAATCCTTTAATAAAGGATCCTTTTTTTGGCGTTGTTTCATGCATAGGCTAATTAATCCTTCATGAAGTTGTATCATCATCTTTAAGGCGCAAATCATTGTCATTTGGATACCATTGTTCCAAATTAGTCCTCTCCACTTAACTGGTAGCTAGGTTCCGCGACAGTAGACACACTGGCGTTTTTTTTTTCATCGGGTCGGGTCGGATTTGGGTCACGGTTCGACCATTTTTTTGGCGGGTCGGGCGGGGCGGTTCGGATCTATTGATGGGTCGGGTTGGGGCGGGTTTTAAAAAAGCCTGACCCGCGCATCACTATTGGACACTATAAAGCACTTGTAATTTTGGGTTTGGTCCTATAAATAGACATTTCAGTTTTACTAAAGTAAATAAACCATGGAAATGTTATACTGTATTAGTCCAAAACCAAACAAGAAAACAGGTAATCAGGTCTTCATCTCGTATTGTTTTACTTTTTTTTTTTTTTACTCTTATTACTATAATATAATTTAGTGATCAATTTCTTTTTTTGGGGGGGTAAATGTTTTGTCGTCTTAAGACACAAGCAAAAATAATATATGCAAATATGCAATAATTAGGTAGGGTTGGGATTGGACAGAAAGACGAGCAAGTAGACATGTCCACTAGAACATTATAATCTCTCTTTCTGAATTCCCAAGCCGTCAATTAGCTTTTGCGTTGCTTGCCAGTGGGAGATGCCAAGCAAGATTGGACGTGTCTTTTGTCGGGCAGAAGATAGACAAACAGAAATAAGAACTAAATTATCAGTTTAAGGTCTTGAAACTTTTAGTCATACAAAAGCAATTTGACACTTAAGGTCATTTTCACTGTTAAAGTTTTTCACAAGTTATTCTGTTTGAAGATTTTTTTTTTTGCTTTTTCTGTAAGCAATAGCTGTCTTATTCAGCTAAATTATTTCAGTAAATAGATGGCTGGTAGACACAGCGTATACAACAACAGATGCATTATCTGGCTACAAAACTCAGATTTTCAGATTGGACAGTCAACATTTCTCGCCTCATTTTACAAAATATCAAGTCATGAAGCCCAAACTTTTTTTGTTTGTCACCAAAATAGATATTGTTGTGTTAGCTCCGCCATTTTGATTTCTTGGCTTCAGTACCTCGCCATGCATGCCTTCATTTAATTGGCTATCGCTGACCAATCAGCTATCACCCCTTTTCAGGGACCAACGGAGTACCTACCCCCAGAGCAGGTACTCCGTTAGTCCCTGAAAAGGCACGGAAAGAGTTCCTTTGTGGCCCAGTCCTATGGAAACACACACATGCCGTGAAGGTCCGGTAAAATTACCCTGAAGTTCCGATTATGGAAACCCCCCTCATGAGATCTTGAAAGACTAGATGGATCTGATGAAGGAAGGAAGGGAGGTTATTCATTTGGAACATTTCTAAACATCTTTTAGAAAATAGAAAATAGGGTTTGTTGTTTTTGCTATTCTGTTTTTCAAAGGCATGAATCATGCAGTGTGTAAAGAAGTTGCTGGTAATCTAGCATTTCTTTCTTCATTTGTTGGATTTGTCAGGGTATGAGAAAGTCAGTGGTTCTCATCAGACTCAAAGGAAAACGTATGCCATTGAAAGCTAATTGAGTAAAGTAAGATAATCATTTGGAACTAAAAGTGTCTGAGACATGGACCAAAGCATTCCATTCAACTGGGAAACTCTGTTTACCAGTGATACAGTTACAACGTACATTACAGATCTCCCCATATTCCGTTTCCAGGTTGTGATTTTATTTATGTTGTCTTACTTTTTAAATAGAGGTGGGTTACATGTATTTGGATGAAAAGATGAGTGGACTATTGCCCATATGTGTGCAATTCTATATTATAATATTGTCTTTCTTTTTTTCCTCGCATGTTTTTGCTTGTTTTTTTTGTGTGCAGTAGAATAAAAATATGATTTTCCTATGATTTATTAGATTTACTATGTATTTCACATGGCTCACCTACTAACCAACAGCACTGAACTCACTCGCTCTTTCTGTGTGTGTGTATATGTGTGTGCATTTATGACAGGCAAAACACCCTTGCTTGTCAATTTACTGGATTGTTTGCCTGTGCTGTATGGAGTGTCGTACTTTGTGTGGCCTTTTATCGAAAATGCACCTAAAATAAAAGCATGCTTACCTGTCTTTTTAAATACTTCATGCTATTTCACCAGCTGTTCCAGCAATGGTGTAGTACACATCTCAGGTCAGACACAGTAACGAATTTGCATAATACATTTGATTTACATTAAGCACACATAAAAACTGATTTAATACATTTATCAAAGTGAGTTACTTAAATATACACAGTATGCTGTAGTACAGTGTGCAACCTGAGTTAATGTCTTATACAATGAGCTAACAGCCCTTGTTTGGGACTGACAAAGCCAGACCTTGTTTGGGACTGATGGATAGTGTTTCTGACAAATAGGTTTGCTGGGACAACAACTGGATTGTACCAAACTGCAAAAATGTTATCTTTCAGCTTGTGTGAAAACAGCATTACATTTATGCATTTAGTAGACACCTTTATCCAAAGCAACTTACATTTTGTCAGCTGTGAACTACTTCAGAGTCAGTCTCCCCTAGGGCATCTTAGGGTTAAGTGCCTTGTTCAAGGGCACAACAGTGCTAGGCAGGATTTGAACCCAGTTTATAGACTAATTGTAAGCTAGCCAAGTTCCTTAACCACTATACCAACACCCGAGGACAGTGAAGTGGCTGCTATATAAAATGTCACCTGGGGCAACGCAGGTTTCAAGTTACTACCAAAGAACCAGGCCTGCTTTGAGGTAGAACACAGTTGTGATCTACCAGCAACTTCCTTCACCTCAACAAAAAGTGAAAATGCAGTGGGTGTTTGAACTTAAAGGAGAAATCCGGTGTGGTTTGGACCTGGGCTGTACTGGAAAATGTTACCAAGTACAAACATGTATCCAATTCCAACGTCCGTTCACCACCAGCATTCCGCATTAAACCGTTTTTAGCCGAAGCTTTCAGTAGCCTTACACTGCTAGCTATAGGGGCATCACTGCCTATGCAGCTAAATCGTTATTTATACACCATTAAGGTTCAAAGTAACTCCACACTTCATTGGTAGACTTCTAAGGGCCCTGACATTTAAAACGAGACAATGAGAACTTTGAAAGTACACTGGTACTTTATTAAAAAGACAGTTTATACAGACTTTGTCTTCATGGAATATTATGTTCGCCGCCATGAGTTCTGCTGCTGAGTTCCGACGAACAAATACGACAGGATAACAGCTTTGAAATAAACTCTGTAGAAGTGCTTGGATTCGAGCTGAAAATATATGGAGACTGTCTACATGTGCACTAAAGCACCAACAAATTTAAAAGAGACTGACCAGACATGTATAAGATTCTAGGCTACTCACGAATCTCGCGGGTTGAGCATGTGAAGGAGGAGTTGCCGGTGTGTTCAGGCTACATCTGTAACGTTAGCTGTCAGAACGGAGAAGACGGTCTTGAAGAGCAGACAGAATGGTTCGACTTTGTGCATTTCCAGGTTGTGGCAAGAGGATGAAGAGCTATAATCCGGAAACTTTTCACAGGCATCCTCTACGTGAGCCAACTTTGAAACAGTGGCTTGTTGTTTTGAAAATCGATGTTGAGACACCTGTCCATATTCTAAAACTAAGGGATTACTGTGTACTGTATGTAGCGCACATTTTGATGCAAACAATTTCACTGTGCCTAAAATGGGATCAAACCCCCCAAAACTTACACATCTGAAGAAAAATGCCATCCCAAAAGCAATGCTAATTACTCCAGAGGTAAGCATGGAATAGTTTGGCTATTTGCATGTAAATCACACCTTTGGAATTGTGGAACGGTATCGCCAAACTTTGTGCTTGGTAACAATTCACTTAGCTTTGTATTCCGGTAAGCTATTGACAGATTATGATAATGTTACATTTATTTACTAGCGTCCGAAATTTTGTTTGAGAGGAAGGAGTGGGTGGGGGTTGTTTTATAATGCATTTGATAATGTGTGCATGGGGGGCCTTGAATGTTTTCCTGGTAAGATAACCTAGCCGAACGTGACTTTGGGTGTGCTGAGGTGGGGGAACTCTTCCTCTGTATACTCGGGCTCAAATAAATAAGGATGGCCATCAAATTCAAACGTGTCGTCTTCAAATTCCTCATAAGACTTGGTGTCCTCATATTCTGCCATCCTTGAAAGATTTGCCAACTACAATCGCACCAAGTCCAGTCCACGACTAATGTAAATAGTTTCGTGACAAATCAGATCAGGTGTACAGGACGTCTTTCGTCAACAACATTACGCGAGATTCCCATCACTGAGTAAAACCATTTACAAGTTACGTTCATAGGCCTACAGTTTTTGATATGGTGCTCTTCATTCTTATATAGACCGTCTCCATATATTTTCAGCTCAAATCCAAGCACTTCTACAGTTAAAACATTTAAAAGCTGTTTCCCTGTCGTATTTGTTTGTCGGAACTCAGCAGCGGAACTCATGGCGGCGAACATAATATTCCATGAAGGTACAGTCTGTATAAACTGTCTTTTTAATAAAGTACCGGTGTACTTATTGTAGTTCTCATTGTCTCGTTTTAAATGTCAGGGCCCTTAGAAGTCTACCAATGAAGTGTGGAATTACTTTGAACCTTTTTAATGGTGTATACATAGCGATTTAGCTGCATGGGCAGTGATGTCCCTATAGCTAGCAGTGTAAGGCTAATGAAAGCTTCGGCTAAAAACGGCTTAATGCGGAATGCTGGGGGTGAACGGAGGTGGGAATTGGATATATGTTTGTACTCGGTAACATCTTCCAGTACAGCCCAGGTCCAAACCACACCGGATTTCTCCTTTAAATGAGACAACTGGGAGGTTATTGGCGCATGCATTAAGTTATGGGTGGAAAAAATACAGTTAAATTACAATTGTCTGTAAAAGGGTCAGTGGGGTAGAAAGGGGCAATGGTGTATTAAGTTAATGAATGGTAAAAATAAACAGCAAGCTATAGTGGGGGGGGGGGGGGGCCTTGACATATGGCATCAAATTCTAATTCAAAAATCTGTTAACAGAATATACAGAATACAGAGTATACAGAATTGACTTGCTTTCAATTCTCAATTAACTGGGTTGTTTGCCTGTGTTGTATGGAGTGTCGTACTTTGTGTGGCCTTTTATCGAAAATGCACCTAAAATAAAAGCATGCTTACCTGTCTTTTTAAGTACTTCATGCTATTTCACCAGCTGTTCCAGCAATGGTGTAGTGCACATCTCAGGTAAGACACAGTAATGAATTTGCATAATACATTTGATTTACGTTAAGCACACATAACAACTGATTTAATACATTTATCAAAGTGAGTTACTTAAATATACACAGTATGCTGTAGTACAGTGTGCAGCCAGAGTGAATGTCTTATACCATGAGCCATGGGCGTAGGTTTGCATAGGGACACAACCAATATTTTGGAACGACAAAATAGTCCCTACCAATATTTCGCATTTTATTTTATATATCAATATAAATTTATTAACATATTTATTTGCGGACGCAATAGAATAACTTGCAGACAGTAGGTTTTGTTCCTTTGACGTGCTAGCAATCCATTTTCCAGAGTTTCAGCATCGAACTTATCCATACTGTGATTTGATTGGCTCACGTTCCACTCACAAGGACAAAGCCTGCATTAATCGTTAAAAGTTGTCTACAAGAGTTGAGCGCAGGTTCGTTTAGTGCTGATAACGCTATCTGTGATAACCTATATGTCCTCAGAAAAGTGTTAAACTTATCCTGGTTATTCAAACTCACTTTGTTCTGCTTTCTAAAGATATAGCCTAGAGAATGCCACCAAAAAAGAAAAAAGATACAAGGACCTATTTAAACACAGAAGAGAGTAAGTAGTGCATAGAATTGGTTTAGCAAGTGTCATCACCCGTCTTCGTAATGTGATAAATCGTTGTGTGGTGTTGGATGATGATAGCAATCAGGTTGATGACTGGGTTGATGACAGGGGGGTCATATTCATGCAGTTAAAGCAAAATGCTAACCTTATCCCGTAATGCATTTTGTAGGCTAATTATGTAGCAAGTAGAAAAGCACAGGCAGGTGCGTTTTGCTATATTCTCAGAAAAGTGTTAAACTTATCATTACAATGGTACTGATAATCATTTTGGCCGATTTTCTTCCTTGTTGATGTTAGCCTACAGTGCCACGCAAATGATCTACTGTTTTAGAGTAGGTGTACAGCCCTTCCTACTGTGAGGTGTTGCAGCTTACATGCTAAACCAACCCTGAGAGATGATGATGTTCAATCAGGTAGGGTTGTACCAAACAGCAAAAATGTAATCTTTCAGCTCGTGTGAAAACAGCATTACATTTATGCATTTAGTAGACACCTTTATCCAAAGCAACTTACATTTTGTCAGCTGTTAACTACTTCAGAGTCAGTCTCCCCTAGGGCAACTTCCCAGGTAGCAAAAATTGTGCGGGCCGCAAGCGGCCCGATTAAGACGAAAACACTCGGCCAATCCTCGGCATGAATCTAGGTCCGATTCCGCTCCGAGTACTCGGCTCTAACGCGGCCCGATTAAGGCGAAAACACTCGGCCGATCCTCGGCATGAGCACTCGGCTTTAACGCGGCCCGATTAAGGCGAAAACACTCGGCCGATCCTCGGCATGAGCACTCGGCTTTAACGCGGCCCAATTAAGGCGAAAACACTCGGCCGATCCTCGGCATGAATCTAGGTCCGATTCCGCTCCGAGCGCTCGGCTTTAACGCGGCCCGATTGCTGCACCCCGAGTGAGGACGTAGGGCACCGCCTCCGACCCAGTTCCTGGTTTGGATTTATTTTAACGTTATTGATTTTAATTCGTGTCAAGTTAATACTAGGATTTCTAAGCAGCCGTTATTTATACACGATTAACTGGAAGTAAATAAGTAGACAGTTTTCATTTTTTTATTGGACTTTCATTTATCAAATGCGGCTCGACAGGGCTTGTGATTCAGACCAACACCACACTGAAGCAAACTTGATTGGCACGGTAACGCTGAACGTAAACCAAATCTTAGGCTGCTAGCCCCCCACTCACGTTCAATTAGAATAAAGTATCTCTTTCACGCAGTTTTTGTCGTCATTTGATAAATGAGATCCACTGTTTACCAAACATTTTCAACACCCACCACCCCCACACACAAACTCACAAATGCATTCAAAACAAATGTGTTTTAATAGAGGTTTTGGGTAGGTAGTGGCAAGTCCTGTCCACGAGTTCTCAATCAAGAAAATTCATCCCTTTCAAAACTAAACAAAACATTCTATTCTTTAGTGAGCTAGCAGTAACTGTCTCTTGGGGATGTATGTGTGTCTATGCAGGTCATTCTGTGTGTGTCTATGCAGGTCAACTGAAGAGCTTCTCTGCAGCAGCAGTGAGTGGCAGATGTCGCAAACACGGACCGGGGTGGGGTGGGGTGTTGGTTGCTTTAATTTTAGTCCACTAATTTCTGCTTCGTCCTCTGGGTTCGTCCGCCATCTCTGTCGCCGGCCAGCTGCAGCCACCTGATCATGAGGAGCTCTATTTCCTTTTCAGTTGAATCTTTTGTTAGGGCATTCCGGTGGACTGCATCTGAGAAAAACACTGGAGTGCAGCATGATGTTACTCAGTGTGACACTTCTGTCACTGAAACTAATAATTATACTACTATATATTAGAGACACAGACACACACACGACACATGAACAAGAATAAAAATGAAATAGAATAGCTCAATACATAAATATTTACAGTAGATCTGAAATATGTACTTTTGTACAAAAAACATGTTTTAATAAATGTTTATATAAATATTTTAAAAGCATGTATATATATACATAAATATC
>JAGFZM010005031.1:2964-13202 GCA_017657215.1 Limnothrissa miodon | reverse complement strand
CACATTGACTATACCATTATAATTCATTATGATGGGTGATTCATGTGGTCATTGATCCTTTGATCATCACGCACTGACTGTGCTGATTATGTTAATGAGCGATACTTCTGATCCTTGATCACTTGATAAGGGCTGTGGTCTACAGTTCACACCCACAGTCCAAGAGATGCAGTATAAAGTCCTGTTAATCCCAACATCAGTCAGAACTGATGAAGCTTCCTGGATGGAAAGTGAAACATCTTCAAGCTCAAAAAGCAGTCCAGTTCACTTAACTGAACACTATGACTACCACAACCTGAATGAATGAGAATCTTCACAGATGTAATGTTGTCATATTTGGGTTTGAACTAATCCTTGTAATGTGAGCCACAGGCTGAATATTGTGGCCCTAAATAACCCTATGTAACTAACCCTAACCCTAAGTATCTGTACACAATTATACTCAAATAACTATATTGTATTCTGCATACAAATTTGAATTTATACTGGTTTCCCTAGGTTATCCTAGGTTTCAACTAGTCAACAAATTACAGAAAAGCACTATTAACACATGTGAATAGAACGAATGGAGATGAAAGAAATTTCTGTGTTCTGCCTCTTTCTCTAGCTGTCATTTCTCTCTTCTGGCGTGCTACCTGTGTTCGCACCTATCTCTTTTTTTCTATCTCTGTTTTATTTCTCAAGTCACTCTCTTGTCTTTGGGTTATTTGGTTATCTCATTGCTTATTTCATTTTAACCGCCATTTCATTTGAGTTTCTGGCTAACTGTTAAATAAACCATTGTGCCAAGAGTTCATATATGCCATGCCACTCTTGTGCTCTTTCAAGGTCAACTAGTAATTTTATGGAGTCAGATTAACTGTATTTTCTAGCAATATTTTCCACTAAGACTGTACATGCTCCTATCCTGTTGAAAAACATGCATTTGGGAGACAAGGCTTAAGGTCCCACCTTAAAACATATACCTTGGAAATTGGTACAAAATAAACAGAAATAATTTAAATCTAATAGCCATTCTTCACTGTGTGTTATAATGAATTGGTAAGATATGCTGTGGTTCTCTTAAGGATTTTCCAAATTGTCATTTTAACAAGTGATTAACCATGTGTGTGCCAGTTCATGTGATCAGTTGTAAACAGAATGGGATATAAAAAAAACAAATGTTATGTTACATATCTGTCTTGTCTAATCTTTTCTTGTATAGTTGATCCTGCCTCAAACAAGACAGAGCTCTCGAGAATGGACGGGACGGAGAAGGAACCTAAAGAAGAATGAATGACCCAGTCATTTGTCACATGCAAAAAAGTGCCACAACCAGGGTATCTTTTTCATCATATGACAATTTGGCTTGTTTTTTGGGAGTAAACAAGAGTCAGACATAAAGATGATCTGTGAGATTCACCAGGATTTTAGCGCAATTTCATTTTTATCTCAAATTGTAGGCACCTCTCCTTAAACAGCTTGCTTTTTGGCCCTGAACACATTGTGAAAAAAAACAGTCTCCCCGTCCCTTACCGTCTTTTTGCCAGTTGGTTGGCCATGGTTTGGTGTGTTCATGTATGTTTGAGTGGTCATTTGAGGATTACAGCCCCTGTGTTGTCTTTCAAGACTGTGTTTTTTTTCACCATATTCAGTATTCTCAGCATCTAAACACTTTTCAAGAGCAGGCAATATATACAGATGGGTCTGGCCTTCCAAATGCAAAATATAGCTGCTTATTATCATGCAAATACTCTTAGTCATTACCATAGCCATTTGTCAATACCTTGTTATGCATCTCCTTGCTTTACCTCTTACTAGTTGTTTTATATGACTTATGATCTTAGTATGCTTTGCTCAGCGAGAGCCTTTTCAGACCCTTGTAGTAGAACTGGAACAGTTATTCCTAGAAACTTATTTGGACACTAGTGTTGCGTGGGTCAACCCATAACCCGCGGATATCCGCGGATACGGGTAGAAGTATTGTGGGTGCGGGTGGTTCCGGGTCGGGTCAAAAAAGTAAAAACGCAATGAATTAGGCATATTGCATTAGATACTTTCTAAGGCTGTTGGAAGGCTCATTGTCATGATTTCCCTCTCCTCTCAATGCTGGCAAGAGCGGTGCTTTGTGTTCCTGCATCCAGCGTTTCGAGCGAGCGCGCGTTCAGTTCAGCAGGTGGCGTGCTGGAAGCGCGTCGAAATAGGCTAAACCCTGGCCCAGTGGATTCTATCAGTGCTTCCAAATAGATGCCATAAATAAAGTCGGCCAATATTTTCAATTTGGTAACTTAGATTGTTGAAATGTCACGGCTTTGTTGGCTTTGTTATGCCATGATAATGTTACAGCTTGGAACAACTTGTTTTTTTTTTCATACACACTTGTGTCTTGTAGGCCTACAGGAGAAATGTGTTTCACTTTTGGCAATCCTTTAATAAAGGATCCTTTTTTTGGCGTTGTTTCATGCATAGGCTAATTAATCCTTCATGAAGTTGTATCATCATCTTTAAGGCGCAAATCATTGTCATTTGGATACCATTGTTCCAAATTAGTCCTCTCCACTTAACTGGTAGCTAGGTTCCGCGACAGTAGACACACTGGCGTTTTTTTTTTCATCGGGTCGGGTCGGATTTGGGTCACGGTTCGACCATTTTTTTTGCGGGTCGGGCGGGGCGGTTCGGATCTATTGATGGGTCGGGTTGGGGTGGGTTTTAAAAAAAGCCTGACCCGCGCATCACTATTGGACACTATAAAGCACTTGTAATTTTGGGTTTGGTCCTATAAATAGACATTTCAGTTTTACTAAAGTAAATAAACCATGGAAATGTTATACTGTATTAGTCCAAAACCAAACAAGAAAACAGGTAATCAGGTCTTCATCTCGTATTGTTTTACTTTTTTTTTTTTTACTCTTATTACTATAATATAATTTAGTGATCAATTTCTTTTTTGGGGGGGGTAAATGTTTTGTCGTCTTAAGACACAAGCAAAAATAATATATACAAATATGCAATAATTAGGTAGGGTTGGGATTGGACAGAAAGACGAGCAAGTAGACATGTCCACTAGAACATTATAATCTCTCTTTCTGAATTCCCAAGCCGTCAATTAGCTTTTGCGTTGCTTGCCAGTGGGAGATGCCAAGCAAGATTGGACGTGTCTTTTGTCGGGCAGAAGATAGACAAACAGAAATAAGAACTAAATTATCAGTTTAAGGTCTTGAAACTTTTAGTCATACAAAAGCAATTTGACACTTAAGGTCATTTTCACTGTTAAAGTTTTTCACAAGTTAATCTGTTTGAAGATTTTTTTTTTTGCTTTTTCTGTAAGCAATAGCTGTCTTATTCAGCTAAATTATTTCAGTAAATAGATGGCTGGTAGACACAGCGTATACAACAACAGATGCATTATCTGGCTACAAAACTCAGATTTTCAGATTGGACAGTCAACATTTCTCGCCTCATTTTACAAAATATCAAGTCATGAAGCCCAAACTTTTTTTGTTTGTCACCAAAATAGATATTGTTGTGTTAGCTCCGCCATTTTGATTTCTTAGCTTCAGTACCTCGCCATGCATGCCTTCATTTAATTGGCTATCGCTGACCAATCAGCTATCACGCCTTTTCAGGGACCAACGGAGTACCTACCCCCAGAGCAGGTACTCCGTTAGTCCCTGAAAAGGCACGGAAAGAGTTCCTTTGTGGCCCAGTCCTATGGAAACACACACATGCCGTGAAGGTCCGGTAAAATTACCCTGAAGTTCCGATTATGGAAACCCCCCTCATGAGATCTTGAAAGACTAGATGGATCTGATGAAGGAAGGAAGGGAGGTTATTCATTTGGAACATTTCTAAACATCTTTTAGAAAATAGAAAATAGGGTTTGTTGTTTTTGCTATTCTGTTTTTCAAAGGCATGAATCATGCAGTGTGTAAAGAAGTTGCTGGTAATCTAGCATTTCTTTCTTCATTTGTTGGATTTGTCAGGGTATGAGAAAGTCAGTGGTTCTCATCAGACTCAAAGGAAAACGTATGCCATTGAAAGCTAATTGAGTAAAGTAAGATAATCATTTGGAACTAAAAGTGTCTGAGACATGGACCAAAGCATTCCATTCAACTGGGAAACTCTGTTTACCAGTGATACAGTTACAACGTACATTACAGATCTCCCCATATTCCGTTTCCAGGTTGTGATTTTATTTATATTGTCTTACTTTTTAAATAGAGGTGGGTTACATGTATTTGGATGAAAAGATGAGTGGACTATTGCCCATATGTGTGCAATTCTATATTATAATATTGTCTTTCTTTTTTTCATCGCATGTTTTTGCTAGTTTTTTTTGTGTGCAGTAGAATAAAAATATGATTTTCCTATGATTTATTAGATTTACTATGTATTTCACATGGCTCACCTACTAACCAACAGCACTGAACTCACTCGCTCTTTCTGTGTGTGTGTATATGTGTGTGCATTTATGACAGGCAAAACACCCTTGCTTGTCAATTTACTGGATTGTTTGCCTGTGCTGTATGGAGTGTCGTACTTTGTGTGGCCTTTTATCGAAAATGCACCTAAAATAAAAGTATGCTTACCTGTCTTTTTAAATACTTCATGCTATTTCACCAGCTGTTCCAGCAATGGTGTAGTACACATCTCAGGTCAGACACAGTAACGAATTTGCATAATACATTTGATTTACATTAAGCACACATAAAAACTGATTTAATACATTTATCAAAGTGAGTTACTTAAATATACACAGTATGCTGTAGTACAGTGTGCAACCTGAGTGAATGTCTTATACAATGAGCTAACAGCCCTTGTTTGGGACTGACAAAGCCAGACCTTGTTTGGGACTGATGGATAGTGTTTCTGACAAATAGGTTTGCTGGGACAACGACTGGATTGTACCAAACAGCAAAAATGTTATCTTTCAGCTTGTGTGAAAACAGCATTACATTTATGCATTTAGTAGACACCTTTATCCAAAGCAACTTACATTTTGTCAGCTGTGAACTACTTCAGAGTCAGTCTCCCCTAGGGCATCTTAGGGTTAAGTGCCTTGTTCAAGGGCACAACAGTGCTAGGCAGGATTTGAACCCAGTTTATAGACTAATTGTAAGCTAGCCAAGTTCCTTAACCACTATACCAACACCCGAGGACAGTGAAGTGGCTGCTATATAAAATGTCACCTGGGGCAACGCAGGTTTCAAGTTACTACCAAAGAACCAGGCCTGCTTTGAGGTAGAACACAGTTGTCAGTCCTTCACCTCAACAAAAAGTGAAAATGCAGTGGGTGTTTGAACTTAAAGGAGAAATCCGGTGTGGTTTGGACCTGGGCTGTACTGGAAAATGTTACCAAGTACAAACATGTATCCAATTCCAACGTCCGTTCACCACCAGTATTCCGCATTAAACCGTTTTTAGCCAAAGCTTTCATTAGCCTTACACTGCTAGCTATAGGGGCATCACTGCCTATGCAGCTAAATCGCTATTTATACACCATTAAGGTTCAAAGTAACTCCACACTTCATTGGTAGACTTCTAAGGGCCCTGACATTTAAAACGAGACAATGAGAACTTTGAAAGTACACTAGTACTTTATTAAAAAGACAGTTTATACAGACTTTGTCTTCATGGAATATTATGTTCGCCGCCATGAGTTCCGCTGCTGAGTTCCGGCGAACAAATACGACAGGATAACAGCTTTGAAATAAACTCTGTAGAAGTGCTTGGATTCGAGCTGAAAATATATGGAGACTGTCTACATGAGCACTAAAGCACCAACAAATTTAAAAGAGACTGACCAGACATGTATAAGATTCTAGGCTACTCACGAATCTCGCGGGTTGAGCATGTGAAGGAGGAGTTGCCGGTGTGTTCAGGCTACATCTGTAACGTTAGCTGTCAGAACGGAGAAGACGGTCTTGAAGAGCAGACAGAATGGTTCGACTTTGTGCATTTCCAGGTTGTGGCAAGAGGATGAAGAGCTATAATCCGGAAACTTTTCACAGGCATACTCTACGTGAGCCAACTTTGAAACAGTGGCTTGTTGTTTTGAAAATCGATGTTGAGACACCTGTCCATATTCTAAAACTAAGGGATTACCGTGTACTGTATGTAGCGCACATTTTGATGCAAACAATTTCACTGTGCCTAAAATGGGATCAAACCCCCCAAAACGTACACATCTGAAGAAAAATGCCATCCCAAAAGCAATGCTAATTACTCCAGAGGTATGCATGAAATAGTTTGGTTATTTGCATGTAAATCACACCTTTGGAATTGTGGAACGGTATCGCCAAACTTTGTGCTTGGTAACAATTCACTTAGCTTTGTATTCCGGTAAGCTATTGACAGATTATGATAATGTTACATTTATTTACTAGCGTCCGAAATTTAGTTTGAGAGGAAGGAGTGGGTGGGGGTTGTTTTATAATGCATTTGATAATGTGTGCATGGGGGGCCTTGAATGTTTTCCTGTTAAGATAACCTAGCCGAACGTGACTTTGGGTGTGCTGAGGTGGGGGAACTCTTCCTCTGTATACTCGGGCTCAAATAAATAAGGATGGCCATCAAATTCAAACGTGTCGTCTTCAAATTCCTCATAAGACTTGGTGTCCTCATATTCTGCCATCCTTGAAAGATTTGCCAACTACAATCGCACCAAGTCCAGTCCACGACTAATGTAAATAGTTTCGTGACAAATCAGATCAGGTGTACAGGACGTCTTTCGTCAACAACATTACGCGAGATTCCCATCACTGAGTAAAACCATTTACAAGTTACGTTCATAGGCCTACAGTTTTTGATATGGTGCTCTTCATTCTTATATAGACCGTCTCCATATATTTTCAGCTCAAATCCAAGCACTTCTACAGTTAAAACATTTAAAAGCTGTTTCCCTGTCGTATTTGTTTGTCGGAACTCAGCAGCGGAACTCATGGCGGCGAACATAATATTCCATGAAGGTACAGTCTGTATAAACTGTCTTTTTAATAAAGTACCGGTGTACTTATTGTAGTTCTCATTGTCTCGTTTTAAATGTCAGGGCCCTTAGAAGTCTACCAATGAAGTGTGGAATTACTTTGAACCTTTTTAATGGTGTATACATAGCGATTTAGCTGCATGGGCAGTGATGTCCCTATAGCTAGCAGTGTAAGGCTAATGAAAGCTTCGGCTAAAAACGGCTTAATGCGGAATGCTGGGGGTGAACGGAGGTGGGAATTGGATATATGTTTGTACTCGGTAACATCTTCCAGTACAGCCCAGGTCCAAACCACACCGGATTTCTCCTTTAAATGAGACAACTGGGAGGTTATTGGCGCATGCATTAAGTTATGGGTGGAAAAAATACAGTTAAATTACAATTGTCTGTAAAAGGGTCAGTGGGGTAGAAAGGGGCAATGGTGTATTAAGTTAATGAATGGTAAAAATAAACAGCAAGCTATAGTGGGGGGGGGGGGGGGCCTTGACATATGGCATCAAATTCTAATTCAAAAATCTGTTAACAGAATATACAGAATACAGAGTATACAGAATTGACTTGCTTTCAATTCTCAATTAACTGGGTTGTTTGCCTGTGTTGTATGGAGTGTCGTACTTTGTGTGGCCTTTTATCGAAAATGCACCTAAAATAAAAGCATGCTTACCTGTCTTTTTAAGTACTTCATGCTATTTCACCAGCTGTTCCAGCAATGGTGTAGTGCACATCTCAGGTAAGACACAGTAATGAATTTGCATAATACATTTGATTTACGTTAAGCACACATAACAACTGATTTAATACATTTATCAAAGTGAGTTACTTAAATATACACAGTATGCTGTAGTACAGTGTGCAGCCAGAGTGAATGTCTTATACCATGAGCCATGGGCGTAGGTTTGCATAGGGACACAACCAATATTTTGGAACGACAAAATAGTCCCTACCAATATTTCGCATTTTATTTTATATATCAATATAAATTTATTAACATATTTATTTGCGGACGCAATAGAATAACTTGCAGACAGTAGGTTTTGTTCCTTTGACGTGCTAGCAATCCATTTTCCAGAGTTTCAGCATCGAACTTATCCATACTGTGATTTGATTGGCTCACGTTCCACTCACAAGGACAAAGCCTGCATTAATCGTTAAAAGTTGTCTACAAGAGTTGAGCGCAGGTTCGTTTAGTGCTGATAACGCTATCTGTGATAACCTATATGTCCTCAGAAAAGTGTTAAACTTATCCTGGTTATTCAAACTCACTTTGTTCTGCTTTCTAAAGATATAGCCTAGAGAATGCCACCAAAAAAGAAAAAAGATACAAGGACCTATTTAAACACAGAAGAGAGTAAGTAGTGCATAGAATTGGTTTAGCAAGTGTCATCACCCGTCTTCGTAATGTGATAAATCGTTGTGTGGTGTTGGATGATGATAGCAATCAGGTTGATGACTGGGTTGATGACAGGGGGGTCATATTCATGCAGTTAAAGCAAAATGCTAACCTTATCCCGTAATGCATTTTGTAGGCTAATTATGTAGCAAGTAGAAAAGCACAGGCAGGTGCGTTTTGCTATATTCTCAGAAAAGTGTTAAACTTATCATTACAATGGTACTGAAAATCATTTTGGCCGATTTTCTTCCTTGTTGATGTTAGCCTACAGTGCCACGCAAATGATCTACTGTTTTAGAGTAGGTGTACAGCCCTTCCTACTGTGAGGTGTTGCAGCTTACATGCTAAACCAACCCTGAGAGATGATGATGTTCAATCAGGTAGGGTTGTACCAAACAGCAAAAATGTAATCTTTCAGCTCGTGTGAAAACAGCATTACATTTATGCATTTAGTAGACACCTTTATCCAAAGCAACTTACATTTTGTCAGCTGTTAACTACTTCAGAGTCAGTCTCCCCTAGGGCAACTTCCCAGGTAGCAAAAATTGTGCGGGCCGCAAGCGGCCCGATTAAGACGAAAACACTCGGCCAATCCTCGGCATGAATCTAGGTCCGATTCCGCTCCGAGTACTCGGCTCTAACGCGGCCCGATTAAGGCGAAAACACTCGGCCGATCCTCGGCATGAGCACTCGGCTTTAACGCGGCCCAATTAAGGCGAAAACACTCGGCCGATCCTCGGCATGAATCTAGGTCCGATTCCGCTCCGAGCGCTCGGCTTTAACGCGGCCCGATTGCTGCACCCCGAGTGAGGACATAGGGCACCGCCTCCGACCCAGTTCCTGGTTTGGATTTATTTTAACGTTATTGATTTTAATTCGTGTCAAGTTAATACTAGGATTTCTAAGCAGCCGTTATTTATACACGATTAACTGGAAGTAAATAAGTAGACAGTTTTCATTTTTTTATTGGACTTTCATTTATCAAATGCGGCTCGACAGGGCTTGTGATTCAGACCAACACCACACTGAAGCAAACTTGATTGGCACGGTAACGCTGAACGTAAACCAAATCTCAGGCTGCTAGCCCCCCACTCACGTTCAATTAGAATAAAGTATCTCTTTCACGCAGTTTTTGTCGTCATTTGATAAATGAGATCCACTGTTTACCAAACATTTTCAACACCCACCACCCCCACACACAAACTCACAAATGCATTCAAAACAAATGTGTTTTAATAGAGGTTTTGGGTAGGTAGTGGCAAGTCCTGTCCACGAGTTCTCAATCAAGAAAATTCATCCCTTTCAAAACTAAACAAAACATTCTATTCTTTAGTGAGCTAGCAGTAACTGTCTCTTGGGGATGTATGTGTGTCTATGCAGGTCATTCTGTGTGTGTCTATGCAGGTCAACTGAAGAGCTTCTCTGCAGCAGCAGTGAGTGGCAGATGTCGCAAACACGGACCGGGGTGGGGTGGGGTGTTGGTTGCTTTAATTTTAGTCCACTAATTTCTGCTTCGTCCTCTGGGTTCGTCCGCCATCTCTGTCGCCGGCCAGCTGCAGCCACCTGATCATGAGGAGCTCTATTTCCTTTTCAGTTGAATCTTTTGTTAGGGCATTCCGGTGGACTGCATCTGAGAAAAACACAGGAGTGCAGCATGATGTTACTCAGTGTGACACTTCTGTCACTGAAACTAATAATTATACTACTATATATTAGAGACACAGACACACACGCGACACATGAACAAGAATAAAAATGAAATAGAATAGCTCAATACATAAATATTTACAGTAGATCTGAAATATGTACTTTTGTACAAAAAACATGTTTTAATAAATGTTTATATAAATATTTTAAAAGCATGTATATATATACATAAATATC
>JAGFZM010005030.1:19795-43930 GCA_017657215.1 Limnothrissa miodon | reverse complement strand
GTTAATACTTGACTGAGGAGATATATATATATATAGAGAGAGAGAGAGAGGCTATAGCTCACTCGAGAGACTGCGCATTGTGTCACACTTCGTATTTTTGACTAAGTAAACCTTACTCTGTGTAAATTGTCATCTATCTCATTTAAAGCAGTTGTCGTCCTCCTCAACGTATTTATTTTGCTTAAACTCTGATAAGACTGAAGTCATGTTGATTTGCAGCTGCTGTCATGGTGCCTGCATGCACAATTCAAGTAGAGGAGGGAGGCCACGGGCGTTTTACAATGTTGTTTTCATTTTGAGATGCTATGTAACAAAAATAGGTTAGAAAATAAAATACTACGCAGAAACAATTCGTCTAAATAAAGTAAGCTTCTTCCGGTGTTCGCGCATCCCCTTGGCAACCAGTGCGAGGCTTTCGAAGCTCTGGTCCTACGGGAGCGTGTACACCGGAAGAAGCTTACTTTATTTAGACGAATTGTTTCTGCGTAGTATATTTTATTTTCTCCAGGTCCTCCACATGTAATGATTGCTCATCACTAGGAACTGAGGAAGACTCCAGGCCCTTCTTGGAAACTACTCTGTCTCAGAGAAGGAGTTTTTAGCTGTAGTGTGGGCCGTGGAGAAATGGCGGCACTTCCTGGAGGGGGTCCAATTCGAAGTGGTGACTGACCACGCAGCTTTGTCATGGGTCTTCAACACCCCCAAGACATCGTCACGTCTTGTTCGCTGGGCCCTGAGACTCCAGCCTTTCACCTTCACCGTGCGATACAGGAAGGGTACATTAAATGTTGTTCCAGATGCCCTGTCCCGGAGTCTAATTCCTGCCACCGTGATGACAAGTCTTGCTGTGTGTGCCACCTCCACGAAAGTGACCGTTGACCTGCCTAACTCCCTGGATGAAATTTCAGCTGCCCAGGGACGAGACCACTCCAGCTAATCGCATCACATTTGTCGAGCAGCAGGGGCTGCTATACAGGCGAGTTCCAATTGCTCCGGATGGCTACAAATTCCAACTCGTTGTCCCAAAGGAGCTGTGTTCTACATTCTTGTCATATTACCATGATAACCCCCTAGGTTGACACTTTGGGCGCCTAAAGACCCTACTGCATATCTTGGAGGTTGCTTGGTGGCCAGATGTCTGCAAAGATACTTGGACCCACATAAAACAGTGCTCTGTCTGCCAGCAATATAAGCCTTCCAACTCTAAACCCAGTGGCCTGCTGCAGTCAACCCAGGTGTCTGAGGTTGGCGAGATGATGGGCATAGACATCATGGGCCCACTTCCTTGCAGCCGCAAGGGTAACTGCTACCTGGTGGTCCTTGTAGATTACTACTCCAAGTGGGTGGAGCTCTTCCCTGTGCGTGATAGCCGGACCCCAAAGCTGGTGAGAATTCTCACAGAAGAGATTTTCACCAGGTGGGGCACACCAAAATATCTTCTATCTGACAGGGGGAGCCAGTTTACCAGTCACCTTTTAAGAGCAGTCTGCAAATCATGGGCGGTGGTAAATAAATTCACTACGAGCTACCATCCACAGACAAATCAGACAGAGCGAGTAAATAGGACACTCAAGACCATGATAGCATCCTACGTTGGCGAGAAGCATAGCAACTGGGACCAGTGGGTGCATGAATTCCGATTTGCTATCAATTCTTCATGGCAGGAATCCACTGGCTTTGCACCTGCCATTCTTCATCTAGGACGTGCTCTCAAAGGTCCTCTTGACCAACTCTTGTCTAACGCTCCATCACCAACCTCAACACAACACGCTCTCCTAGGAAGACAGTTGGAATTGTCAAAACAAGTGGCTATCAATGTTAAACGGGCTCAGGAAAAACAAGCCAAATATTATAATTTAAAGAGGCAACACGCAGAATTCTCGGAAGGAGACAGAGTGTGGGTCAAAACCCATCCGTTGTCTGATGCCTCAAAGGGATTCTCTGCCAAACTGGCACCGAAATGGACTGGACCATGTACTGTGCGGAAAAAGTTAGGAGCCCTAAATTACAGAATTCAATTCCCTGATAAAACCACAGATAATGTGAATGTGGTGAATTTAAAGGCTTACTTCGGTCCTTCTCTCAACACATTCAGTCTGGGGGGGGGGGACTATGTAGCCAAGCCACATAAAATATTCTTACTGATAGATGAATGAATGTCTTATTATTTTTCATATAAAAAAAATGCATGGAATACCTGGCCAGGTTGAAAAGTTCTATAGTCTATTATAATGTACGTACCTTCACTTTAAGATTATATGGGCGTTTATGTGAGTAACGCAGGGTAAGCATGAGCCTAGGAAGTCTATAGGGTTTTTCACTGTTACTCATCTTCACACCGTCACACGCACACACCTTCTCACCCTCTATCCTATGGCTATGGTCCCTTTAAATCACATGCTCCCTTTTTTGAATGGGAGCGCGGAAAGAGGAGAACGGAGGTTGATGGATACGGAAGGCAAAGTCCATCTGAAATCCTCCGAAATCCAACAAATAAAGAACAACCAAATTACCTAAAGAAAAAAAGTACGGTTTTGACACGGATGACCTGTCTCACTATTTTCCACAATGGATTATACTGTCCGACTTTTGCTAATAAGTGGAATATAAGGTGAGATCGCTCCAATCTTCTTTTTTCGGCTAAATGGATTGTTTGTTTTTTGAGAGACTTTGTGTTTTTTTTTGCTGGACTAATTTTGCTGTTTTTTGAGGAATTCCACGGACTGATTAGTTTTCATTTTTCTTGGAATGCGCCCGGGTGGTGCGCATTTTTTTCCCTTGGTAACGTTGCCGGTTACACGGTGTTGGACTAAAAGACTCTGCTCTAAGAGCTACTTTCCTTCTTTCTCTCTCTTATTACACATCACTCACTCACAATAAAAACACACAACTAAAGATAATGTTGTATGCGTGTTATTGGACTTAAAATCTGTTACATCTCGCCACGAGTTTGTTACAGATTGGCCCTAAAAACCTGACCAACACTTTACCCCATCATCAGAGCTTACTTAGTGACCTTTCACTCACACCTAACACAAAGGTCAAGAACCTGTATATTGTGTATATTGATCAAGACCTCTCTTTAAATAGTCATGTAAAGCATATCTCCAAAACCTCATTCTTTCATTTACGCAACATTGCTAAGGTCAGAAAATTCCTTTCTTTTGAGGATGCAGAAAAACTAATACATGCATTTGTTACCTCCAATCTTGACTATTGTAATGCACTGTTCTCTGGATGTGGTACTAGCTGCATCAAAAACCTTCAACTAATACAAAATGCTGCAGCACGAGCACTCACTAGGACAAAAAAATATGAACATATCACACCTGTCCTTGCTTGGCTTCCTGTTAAAAGCTGAATTGATTTTAAAATACTTCTCCTAACATATAAAGCCCTTAATGGCCTTGCTCCAGCATATATTAAAGACTTACTTGTTCCCTACCACCCTTCTAGACCCCTAAGGTCACAGAATGCTGGTCTCCTAGCAATTCCTAGAATATCAAAATTGACAATGGGAGGAAGAGCATTCTGCCATCGTGCGCCTGTCCTGTGGAACAAACTCCCTTCTAACATTCGTCAAGCGGACACTCTCAACATCTTTAAGTCTAGACTCAAAACCTTTCTATTTACTGACCCCTTTAGTTAGGGATGGTGTATGGTAAGCCACACCTCCTCAGGGTATTATTGGAAAGGACTGCCTCTGCTGTAAACTCCCGTCCAGGGCTTGGTGGCCACTGACCATTTCCTTTGGTGGTGTTGGCTTGTTATACATCATACCTTAGAGTTATGCTGCTATAGTTTAATGCCGCCACAATCCACCCATCTGTTAACCCGTACAGTTTTCACTATTCTTTCTCCTCCTCTCTTTTCCTCTCCACTTACTTCTCTCTCTTCACTTAGCCAACATCTGTATATGGTTTCAAATGCAATATAACTCACATTCTCTGAAATCTGATGGAGACTGTTCTAACTCATCTCCTCTCTGATTTTCCATGCCATTACCACCCTGCCGTGAGTCATCACTGCCTTCCACTGCCTGCGCCTGCACCTCCTGGGTTCTCCTGGGACCTTCTTCCAACGTGATCCGGCGGCACTCCTGAATGGTCCTCAACCCACTCCACTGTCCATGCCACTGCCTCCCTGCTGAGGGTCACCCCTGCCTTCCCACTGCCTGATCCTGCATCTCTGGCTTCCTGGGCGGTCTGCCTTCAGCTTCACAGATGACCCTGACATGCCTCTAGCTGGCCCCTGGCTTGACTGCACCTAATGACAAATGGACTATATCCTGGGATTCTAATGGGACTCCTATATTACTTTATTTACCAAAATTTTCTTGTAATGTGTATCTAATGGAATAATAGAGGACTACCCGCCATCTGAGAGACTGAAAACCTGCCCTAGGCAGTTGGGTTAGCCCCTTGAGCCATCGGAACTGCCCAAGGTTTCTTCCTCTACCATAACAAGTAAAAACAAAAAACGCTGCTTGGGAGTTTTTCCTTGCCCCTGTTGCTCATTGGGCCTCTTGTGTTAAGTGATTTGTGACATGGCTTTTGTAAAAATGCGCTATATAAATAAAATTGAATTGAATTTATCTGATCAGAATCTTGCCCAATAAACAAGTGATTATATTAACTGTCCGTGTAAGCAACGATTGTCAAATGAGAACAAATCAATTAACGAAAATGCTGTTCCACTTTTCACCCACTAGATGGCAGAATAAGGCGAAGAATGCACAGTGTTTTACGTTGATCTGTTGGATCTGTCCAAGTCATTCAACATGCAGCAAATCACATAACAACAATTTTCAAAAGTCCCTACACTGTGTTTTAAACTGCTTGTGTTTAAATCACTGAATGGCCATGGACATTTTATCTTGCAGACATGTTCAGAAAACACAGCCCCCCCTCCCTTTTTTTGGAGGTCATTTGACATTATAGTAGGCCTACTCATATGTGTTGTCTTCAAGACGTTTATTGTCATACAAACAAAGTACAAAAAGAGCGAAGACGTAGGGAATATGTGCAAGGTACAAGATGTAATACATCAAGGAGGACCTGCAAAGATGTCCTGCACAGCTGTTGAGACTACTCCCTGTGTAGACATCCTCTGACAAACATCTGCCTTGAGGTCAAGTGCCTCTCGGTCCTCAAACCATGATTGTTCCACAGAGAGGCAAAGTCATCCAGATCCCTGTTTAGCCTTGGGAGGTACATGTAATGCAGAGCCCATATGTGCCTTTCATTGTCAGGGCCTATGATGCCCTCACTCTCCAGAAAGTGGAAGAGTTGGTGGTAGACATTAGTGAGTCCATGCCACAGGACAGCCCAGAGCCTCTCAATGCACTGATTGTGCACACTTTGGCCTTGAATGGCACTGTCTCGCCTTAAACCCCTGAAAATACTCATCGCATACTCACACTACAGCTTTTTTCCCACCTCTGTCAGTTCTGATTCTTGAGGGCACTATTGGGCTACAGCATCAACAAAACAGTTGCACTCTGGTTGTTTGCTGATGCACGATAAGGCGGCTGTAGCCATCTATACCTCCATGTATGACCATTCGCCACCTAATTCAAGGTTTGATGGTTATGCTAATTAGGCTTAGACAAACAGCCACACCTCTGGTGCCAGAGCAGAGGTTGATGGTTGTAAATGTTTGCTGAGGCCTTGAAATTGTCCAGCCTTCTTTTCTAGAGCATAGGCTATTACATCAACAATCACCAGTTACACATTAGGCCTATAGCTCACTTTGACCAAGTCTTGTATGCTCGCTCCTGCGACCTTAACCAACATCACATACACCAAAATATATAAATAATAAAAACATGTAAACCGTGATATCAACTTAGAGGATGTTTTATTTTCAGTAAACCTTTTGTGTTTAAAGGATGTCACAATTTAGCAAATTATACTAAAGTTGCCCATGTCAGGACCACATTTTTTCCACGGATTTTCATTGAAGGCAAACATCAATGTCACATGTACACATGTGGCCTATTGCACAAAACTAGGATAAAGGAATTAAGCCGGGATATCTTGGCTATACTGACAAATGACTATTTCAGCTAATTGGCTAATTTAGCCAGGATAACCAAGATATCCCAGCTTAATCCCTTATCCTAGTTTTGTGCAATAGGCCCCTGGAGTTCTCTCGGGTGCTATAGTCCATCAGATAGGTGGGACAATGAAAATCTCAGTAGACTGCACTACTGAGACAGTAGACTGCACTACTGAGACAGTGCAAATATGATCCTTACCATGTACAACGGATAAGTAATTACCAAGGAATGCCTTTGTAAAATCATGAGTGCACTGTAACAGGTTGAGGTCAATGTTATATTGTAAGAATGGCTTAGTGGGAGAGAAGAATAAAAGCGTTGTAATAGCTATGCTGTACTTCAACGGGTGCTCTAACTGCTCCTGCAGCTGCTGCTGGTGCTCCTGGTGCCCCTGCTGGCGCTGCAACCCAGGATGAAGCTGCTTTGTTAGTAGACTGGCCAGAAAGGGTAACTGTGCCTCCAATAGATTTTATTTTGGAAGGGGCAGTGATGGAGCACATTCAGGCGCAGTTTGACCCTCTCAGTGGCCCCAGGGGACAACATGGATTACTAGTCCAAAGTATCCTTTCTGGACTCCTTGTCATAGGATAAAAAACTATGGAGGCCACTGGAGGTTGGACAAAGTTATTCCAAGCCTTGCACTTTGCTGTATAACAAACTCTACACTGTACCTTACACACCCAACTAGTGATGGCAAGATGAGGCTTTGTTGAAGCTTTGAAGCTTTTCACCAAAATGTGTTGCAAAAAGGTTAATTTCATGAGGCCTCACTTAAGATCCAAATGCTTACTAAGGCCATCTGGTGGTGAATAAATATAAAAGGAAAAAATTGCACCATGCTTATTTAAGGAGGTTTCAGGCGCTTTCCCAATTGTGGTACATTTCTATAAATACTGGTAATAATACATCATAATTATATAATTATTAATAATATATATTATGTATTTAAATTATAATTGGGGTGAAATTATTGTGATGAATGTACAAATGTGATAAAGTGCTTTTGTAACATAAATGGGGAGCAGTGAAGAGGTGTTTTTGCAACTGGAGAGGTTAAGTGACAAAATCATGTCAAGCAATGCCTGATCCAGTTCAGATCAGAATCAGTTCTGCCATTATGCACGGTAATGCCTCAACATGGATGAGGTGTTTTTGCTATATCACTTTTGCACAAATTTGACATTTCACCTATGGATAGGCTATATTGTATAAGTAAATTTAACATATGACAACATTAAGCTACTGATAATATCTTTACATGTTAAATAACGCCGTCTAGTCTTTAAAACTATTGCATAACCAACCTTATTGGGAGAAATCTGATCAAAGTACTCCCAAACAGGCGAAAACTTCCTCTTTTTGTTCTTATTCATCTCCATTGTTAGTCTTAGTAATGGACAACAAGTTGCAATAAACCGCAAAAAAACACTTCTAAAAAACTGTCTCCAACCACGGACAAAAAACCCACGAGCGCATAAATCAACCTAGATTGAACGCGCTAGCACGGCAAGCACTGGGCAACCGAGGCCTCAAACATCACGTCACGTGATCTCTCCATTTTGACACACGCCTCGACACGGGGCGTCGGTTAAAATTTACGTGAAATGCTCGAAGTCTCGATACGATCTGGCAATCACTACACCCAACTGTTTACAAACAATCCACTGTCCAACTGTTTGTTTGATAACATTACATTTTAGGATCTTTGACACATTGTGTTGTTGTCAATGTGGCAATTTTTTTGTTCTGACCATTAAAATAAGCTTTTTTACAGTCTGGCTTCAGTGTTTCTACATATAAATACACTTTTCACAACCCCATGAAATATTCTACCAACACAGAGGAAGGTTTTAATTGCACCATTAATCAATATTTCTGTGTAGTTATTGCTATTATGATAACTCTTTTCTTATGAAGTAATGAAAAAAAAGACAAAATGTCTACAAAGCTACAGTCAGGATTTTAAATCTGAAATTCTGGTGGATTTTAACATAAATAGTTCTATATTAAAATCAGATTTATCCACAGTTAAAGTCACGGATATAAAAAATACAAAGTACTGCATATGAAAGTGGACCAATGTGCTCTGGATCACAGAATACCTCACTGAAAGGCCTCAGTTTGAAAGACTGGGAGACCTCACATCTGAGTTGGTGGTCGGCAGCACAGGAGTGCCACAGGGAACTGTTCTCTCTCACCCTATACACCACTGACTTCAAGTACATCTCCAAGTCATGCCATATGCAGGATATTTCTGATGACAGCATCAGTTATAGCAGCAGTTGTTCTGCCTACAGATGATGTTCCAGCTGATGATTTGTTGTTCCAGCTGATGATTTGATTTGTTGCTTGACTGGCCAGAGGGTTGCTGAACCTGATGTTCATTTTGCCATTGAAGGTGCAGTACTGGAACAGATTCGAGCAGTTTGATCCTCTCAGTAGCCCTAGAGGTCAGCATGGAATACTACTAATTTGTGATTCCTGGACTCTTTGTGACACAGGTCACCTGTTCCTGTTGTTATCCTGTTAGCTCTTTGTGTGTGTGTGTATGCCAGTCAATACCCACAGCGTGCAATACATTACTCACCTTCAATTTATTTTACTGCCTCACCAGTCTGTACATAAGTCCTGGTTATTTGTTTTTGTAATATGCCTTGTACATACTCCCTTCTTCCTTGCTCTGTTTGTAATTTTGACACTTTGATATATTGCATAATGTACCTTGCACATATTCCCTACCTCTTTGCTCTTTTTGTAGATAGATAGATAGATAGATAGATAGATAGATAGATCCCTGTCAAGTTCAACTCCAGTTTGACACTCAGGGACAACTCTTGCTTCAGATTTTCAACTTTTATTTTCAACTCCAAGTTGATTAGTATGAATCAGTAGTTGACATAGCAGTAGGTTGTGAAATTGGAGGTTAGAAAAAAAACACTAAACAGTTAAACCCAACAATGTCAAATAATGTTCTCCAAGTTAAATTTTCGCCTTCAAACAATGACTTGCAGAACTTACATGAATGTACTTGTTTAGTATATCAGTTATAAATACTTTTGATGGTACATTTCAGAAGAAGCAATTTTAAATTAAATTGAACCATTTTAAAGTTTTCCAAATTAACTGAAATGATTTCATGTATAAACTCAAAATCAAATTCAAGCATTTTATACATTGTTAAACTTATCTTGACTTTGTATTACCTTTCATAATTTAATTTTTGCTTTTAACTTATTAGCTTATTAAACACTGTATTAATTAAATTGATCAAATTGAAATCATTACACAAACACAGTGCTGAAATCCTTAGCTCAGCAATTAACCAAAGATACAAAGAAAGAAACAAAGATACTTTCTAGTTAAATAAAGATACTTTCAAACTAACACAACAACCAATATAAACCAACATAATTACCAACCATTGGCATCTTTGGAAGAAACTTCTGAGTGAAGCTTGCTGTGCTGTTGCATAGTGTGCTATCCCTTTGTTTGGCTGAGAAGCCACCATTCCAGCACAAGTGACCTCATAAGTGGCAGCCATCTTGCTGGTGGATTCTGGGACATGGAGTTTCAATGGTGGTAGCAATTCAGTTTTCAATTGACTCAACAATCCCCAAGGGGAAATTCAAGGTCCCAGCAGCTTAAAAAAAATCACACACAACATATACTACAGTGTACAACATGACTAGATCAACATTACTAAAAATAACATAGAATGCAAATACTATGGGTAGAGATGCGCATGAATGTACTGTGGTACAGTATGGGGTGTGTGTCAAGGTAGTAGTGCAAATGAGTCCAGTATTGGAACAGTGCAAGGTTATTCTGTTTGTCATTTTGACACTTTGATATATTGGATCTTGTACCTTGCACATATTCCCTACAGTAGGCCCAACTTTTGAAAACATTTTTAAAAATGTAACAGCGTAGAATTTTTGTCATTTTCCATCTGTCTCACAGGCTACATAGGCCTACTGTAGGCTACATTTGATTGCTTCCTCTTCTGACCTTTCATGTGTATAGCCTATGTGCAATAATATTGCCTGTCTCTTTTGTTATCCTCAGTTGTCTGTATAACAATATATTATAACCAGTTGGGTAAGCTTATCAGGAAATGTAGTTAATTAAGCACCTACCAGTTACTCCACATCAGATGAACTGAGCTAAAAATGACAGTAGTTCAAAACAGCTACATTTCTGATGTACAAAAAGGTCTATATTTAATAATCCAACTTTCTTCTAAGACTGTTACTGTTCTGATTAACTAACAGCTCTCTCAATAGCTATACTATAGTAACTGAATAGTATATAGCCTATTGATATGCCTACTAGGCTATGCCTGTTTACTGTGATGTGATCATACATGGTGGACTTTATTATTATTATTATTATTATTATTATTATTATTATTATGGCATGACTGACACATCAAATGCATCACATTATTGCAATGAACTGATCTTCCATGAACAGCCTAGATAGAGGATTTGCTGCTGTGGGCTGATGCTTGATAATATAGCTTTAAGGATCACTTCATTGCCAAAAAAAAAAACTAAATTAAGCTATCAGATTCAGAATACTCATGCTGTAGCTTCACTACAGCCACGCTAGCTTATTAATTTGTAGTGAAGCTACTGCACGACACTGATTATAACTTGGACGTTTAATTTAAGGTTAATTTAAAAGGTGTAGAACTTTCTTACCCATTTGTGATCACTGTTTCTGTCGAATCCATTTTATTGGTGTCCTGACCTATCTCTGTTGTTTCTTGTCGTCTGGGTCTCTGTTGGTATCATCTTTGCTCTCTGTCTTACTGTTGCTATCCAGTCAAATGTTTGATAAGCCTATAGCTAAATCGTAGCCTATACCTCCCGATTAAATGGGTTAAATATTTTAAAAACACCATTTTGTGGCAAGCAAAAAGTGTTGGGTCATACATGCAACACCAGGTGAACAAAAGTGCAGTAGGAACGAAGTTTCCCAGTTCCCAGTTCCCAGCCGAAACGTGCCATAGCTACTTTGCATAAAGTTAAGCAGGCTTTAACTTAGACGCTCAACTTTTGCAGTAGTCGCGTTTGACGCTTTTGTCGCTTAGTGTCCATTCGAAGTCAATTACTTCCGGATATTGGCAGCTTTACCAAAGATCTTGGATACTCCGCTTCAACCCTCTCTGGCTTTACTAGCTTTTGGTGTGAACGCACAGTAGACGTCATAACTTTCGGTTTCGTTCTTCCTCTCTGTTGCCAGACGGCCTCTGGACATTTTCGGCATTAACGGGGGACATCTGTATTCATAATACTCTATTTATTGAAAAATAATTTCTTTCAAGGTAAGACAATTCTAAAGAACATCGAAACTAGGATTACCTAGATCTTGCCTCTAAGGAGCAACATTCGACGAAGCGCAGCTAACCGAACAAAAACGAATATGTAGCCTATGTTTCATAGTCTTCCCTTCCGCATGAATGATTAATAAACGAAAGCGATAAATAACGCCATTTAAGCAATCCTTAATATGAGGCAATGATATGAGGCAGATAGTGATAATCTCCAGCCCGTCAACCGGATAACTTCAGAAAATTGTGTAAGCCTCGGGAAACTTATTTCAAAACCAGCATAGTTAGCCATTTCACATCACTGGTGTCGCCAAATATGCTACTTCCTACTTGTAGGCCTATTGTTTCAAAGTGAAGGTTTTGTGCGCTGGTTCGATGCGTAAGCAAATTCTGAAAATGAAGCAGTCATGAAATAGCCTAGGCTATAGGCTACTGTAACTATCTCTAGAATAAACCTAATGATAATGATTTGCCTGTAGGCTAATGGGCTATGAAACCCTTTTCCTAGTCCCCGTGATTGGCACATTGCGCGAAAAAGGGCGTTTAAGTCATTACAATGTGAAGTTGTTCTACATTAATATTTCTGACACATTTAAACAAGGAAAGTAAAAGATTTTGTACTATATCAATACTGGAGTGGTAACCATCTTAAGGTAAGTTAAGTCTAAGAGAGCCAAAGGCCGCTGCGTCTCCACGCGCCGCCTGCTATGGCATTCACCCAATAACACACCCATTCACACACAGTCACACACTAGTGGAGGGGATTACCATGCAAGGCTCCAGCCTGCCACCAGGAGCAATTTGGGGATTCAGTGTCTTGCTCAAGGACACTTCGATAGGGTCAGGTAGAGTGGGGCTTGAACCTGCATCCTTGCGGTCACCGAACGGCTCCTCTACCACCTGCACCACCACCACAGGTGATAGAGTTGCCTGTAAACCCAGCAGTTTGGATTTGAAATGCATTTAATAGCGACACAGCCTAGGCCTACAGAAATACTTTGTGTGTATCCTACAGATGAAATCCAGTAGAAACCATCTACGCTAGGCCTACATTATGGATCAGGTTACAACTGGTGCCCACCATGTGTAATATTGAACCAAGTGAGGAGGTAACGTTTAAAGACCTACCTAAATGACCGTTATCGTGAAACGGTGCTGGCCTGAAGAAAAAAGTTTGGCGCCGGTTACACTGGTTAAAGTCATAGCGTTAGGTCGGTGGGGATTTCCCCCCCGGTGACATAGATAGAAAATGTATTCAATATATATACTGTATTTGTATAAGCTGCGCACACAAATACACATAGGAACAAAATATTTTGTCAGTAGCCCATGAATGCCATACTGCCCTACAAAGCCCAAGTGCAGTAACCTACATGTGACCTGAGAAAAATGGCTTCAAAGGTTTTTTTTGACCAGGCAACTGTGTGGTAGGTATAGTAGTAGTGGTGATTCATAATACTTTTTCAGAATAGAAATGTATTCCTACAAGAAAACAGCATTGATATGACATTTGACTTCAAAAATGTAGATACTGCTACTAGTACTTCAAAGGCTAAGTGCAGTACAGTTTTAATATGTAAATCTAGCTTTGTTTTTGTATTCATTTTACACTCTCATTGTTTTAAAAGGTGTAAGGTTTTAATATAAACTTTTAATATACATATATATATATATAGGCTATATTGTTTTTTTTCCATACACTGTAAAACCTCACAAGTTCAGTCAACTCAATTTAATTGTCGTAACTCATTGCCTTAAATGGTTTAAGTAAACTTACTTAAAAGAAATGAGTTAATTAACACTTTAATAAAATGAGTGTACTGTACATGATTAGCTCATGTTAGGTGACCTTTATTAAACTTACATCTTTTGAGTAGGCATACAATGAAATTAACTGAATTAACTGAATATACTTCGATTTATGAACTTTGATTAACCAAGTATACTGACCTCACTACACTCAATGTACTTGACTCAATATACTTATGTGTATAAACTTGGGTAAATCAAGTAGACTGAAGTCATACTGTTCAGTTAAGGCAAATGGACTTCTTTTTGAGCTTGAAAACATTTCACTTTCCATCCAGAAAGCTTCATCAGTTCTTTCTGGATGGAAAGTAAAATGTTTTCAAGCTCAAAAAGAAGTCCAGTTGCCTTAAAGGGATAGTTCGGTTTTTAACACATTGAGCCCCTTTCACAGGTTGTCTAAAATGAAATAAAGTGGTTGACACCAAAATCTTGATGATTGCTCCTGTCTCGGCTATTTGGGAAATATAGAATCGCCTCTGCCTGCCTTTAAAATGGCTAGCAATGGGCATGTGTTGTTTCTATCCTTAAAACACTGGTTTTAAAAAAGTGCTACTCATGGAGTAATTAGTGGCGTTTGCTGATGTTCCAACCCAAGTATCGTAGCAAAATACAGTTTCTGTCATGTTTTATTTGCCATTTTGTAAGTCCCATAGGGATCTATTTGCTCCTTCATATAAACAAAGTGCCAAATAAAACATGACGGAAGCTTTATTTCACTACGATACATGTTTTGGAACATCATTGAGCACCACTAACCACTTGGTGAGTAGCACCTTTTTAAAACCAGTGTTTTAAAGGCGCTCTAAGCGATGCTGTTTCACGTCACTTCTTGTTGAGGTTCGAAGTATTGTCAAACAAAACGGACGATAGCTCCAGAGAGGGTTCAAGCGTTATAAGTTATCTTACTCCTCCCCCTCCCTCCCATGCCTCCCGAAAGACTCATGAACCTTGTTGTTTATTGGCTGGAATACTGTTATGTTTCGTTTTCGTTTGTTATGCTAGGTTTGCCCACTGTGTTATGTTGCCGTTTGTGGAGCCTGGGCTGTCTACAGAGACCGCGTTTTTTTACAGTGTTTTTCAGGGGACAGGCAGCTAGCAGATTGTGAGGAGATGTTTGCTGTATGTAACAACACATGTTTTAGTCCTAAAAACGTGTCACATCGCTTAGAGCACCTTTAAGGATAGAAACAACACATGCCCATTGCTAGCCATTTTGAAGGCAGACAGAGGCGATTCTACATTTCCCAAATTGCAGAGACAGAAGCAATCGTCAAAATTTCGATGTCAACCACTTTATTGCATTTTAGACAACCTGTGAAAGGGGCTTAATGTGTTAAAAACCGAACTATCCCTTTAACTGAACACCACAGTGTGACTACCACAACCTGGATAAATGAGAATCTTCACAGACATAGGTAGACTGAAGTCACTACATTCACTATTGTGTTTGCTTTCATGCTTTGAGAACAATGTACTTATTACATTCATTTTGTTATACTGTACTACTCAATATATGTGAGGAAAACAACTGACTTAAACATACATTAACCAAACTGAGAAGTATTTCGCAAGAAATAAAATGCCAACCTTTTTTTTTATTAGTTTACACAAAGTAACATTAGGTTAGGTTATTTGAAAGTTCATACAAATGTTAAAAGTATTAATCTTAAAAACTTAATTCCAATTCTAACACAACAGCAGTGACTGTAAATGCTTCCTAAGTCAAGTACACATAGACACAATAGCGAACACATACAGTACACATACGCACACACACACAGATATACATAAGCAGACAGTCATAAAAGCGCACATTCAAGTAGACACAGAGACAATAGCGAGCAGCAAACACACACACACACACACAGGGATGGCACACACAATAATGAACATATAGACAAACACATTAACTTCAACGCTAACACCAGTGCGAAAAGTTTAGCATACAAGACAACACATTAAGGAACCTTTTCATAATGAGTGGCTCAGAGTTCCAGTTCATTTCTCAATGACTGTAGTTTAGGCTTTAGTGATTTCCTTCCATCGTCTGAGCAGTCTGAATAAATTCAGTCCTGTGAGCTTGGGTACTGAAGGTGGAGTGCATAAATAAGACCAAACAGAATCACTAGGGCATCTGCCCCAAATGTATGAATAAGGACCACCTGATCCTCCAGAACAACTGCCACATGGCAAGACCAGGGATGTAGTTCTATTCCATCTTCATCTGTGATGGCCACAAGAGTCACTGCTCCATGTTAATCCTCCTGTAAATGTAGATACATGTTCACAGAACATCAGTACACATGTCATCTCAGTTCGACCCACCCACTTCAGTTGTACCTGGTCATACCCGTTTGTAATGGAAAAGCACAAACGGGTGCTGAGGCACGTCCGAAGAAAAGATGCTTGGAGGAATATAAGTAATAATATATTTTTTTAGAATAAGTTTTTTATTGGACAGGTAAAAGTTACGATTACTTGTTGTGAGAGCATTCACATGCAAAAATAAAAAATAACAGTTATCTCCAAAGCCATCTCATGAAAGCAACATTACAAGACGGTGATGATTATACTGCTTATACTGACTAAGGTACGACGATTACACTGGGGGGAGGGGGGAGCTTGCTCTGTTTTGTTTTGTATTTATGTGAAACGTTAGCAGAAGTGACGTCGAACAGCATCGCATAGAGCACCTTTAACTTTTGCATGCATGTTTTTAGTTAGATGAAATTCTTCAATGTCAAGGTGTGCCAGAATGTCTTAAACCGTCTGACAGACCCTGGACTTCTAAGCGTTAAAAGGCTTTGAAACTAAATTATCTTCAATTGCTGAAACGGGTAGAGCATCTTAAAATTTTCAACATTTACAATCAAATTTAGCACAGCCAAAACAAAAAAAAGGGTTTCATTGAGAGATGTCTATTTGTGTGTGTGTGTGTCTGTTCACTCTGACCCTATTTGCCTACGGCTTTATCCCTTGTTTGCAAATTCCATATCACATATATCACATATCACTGTGCCTGATTTTATTACCATTTAATTATTTGCTGTATGACAAAAAAATAGCTAAGTGGGTGACAATCAGCCAGGGCAGAGAATTATTTGACATACCTTGCAATACCTGAAGATTTCATGGGGTCTTCTTTCAGATACAGCAGCAAGCCAAACAGCGATGCAGCTCTGGTTGCCTGGATGTCCGTCTATTTGACAATGCACAGATTGTACTAAGCTTCAATGTATTGATTCACTTACTGATTTTGATACTGCACATCAACCACCATGGTTTTTACCGTTTGACTGTAGTGCTGCAGAATATCTGCATATTCTGTCCCCAGGTCCCAGATTTCTTGTTTTTATACATCCCAAAGAACTGTGGTGCAGATGTATCCAATGCACCAAAGAAACATAAGGCAGGAACAGTGGAGCTACACACACACACACAAAACCATTAGCAAATAATACACAAGCAAACTGTCAATTAAATTAAAGGCAGCTTTTGCATTTAAGAAGCTGTTTATGTGAAAAATGCTATTGATGCGTCAAGATTGCATCCTTTAGATGTCCTGTCAGCCTACAGTATTGATGAGGGCAAGCATCCACGGAGCATATCTTGTTAACTTATTAACTTACTTACTATTACCAGAGAACTTTTAATAAGTAAATGGGCTCTGCTAGGCCAACGTTGATAAAAACTCACGTTAGACATGCCCATAAAGCTCTACATAGCAAAAACCGTTGCTCCCCTCCCCCTCCCATCCTAGCGAATGAAACTTTCGGGCAGAAATGGTACCTGCGTGGTATTTAAAAATGTAATGTAATTGAAAGTGGCAATTCGGCCCTGATGCAAAGTTTGAACACGTTTTACAAAACCATTTCGGTGATTTTTTACACACAAATTTGAAAATTGACCAACCAATTACCCATGTTGATGCATGTACTAGATAATATGTTATACAGTCAGTGTAACATGAAAACGCGAGTGTTCTATAGCCTACAGCCGTCAGGAAATAAAGTTGAGCTGAAATAGGCTAGTTATACTGAATAGCCTACTGTTATTTTGTTACTGTAAATAGTCTGTTATTTGAGTGTTGTTTTCGTGTTTGTGTTAACCAACCGTAGGCTAAATATAGTAATTATTCAATTCAATAAAAATAGCCTAATTAATACAGTTAACTATGCTGACGCATAGTCCCGATGGGAAAGATGACTGTGATCAACGCACAACAGAGGGAGCTCATCAAGACTCTGCGTTGTCAGCCCCATATCATATAATCATTTTAACGTCCATCGTCATTTTCAATGTTAGAGACTCTCTGGCAATTCTCGCTTGCCCCTTGATCCATCCCAGTTTGTGGTCTTGCTCCAGGCTTTGTAATGGTCCTCTGATATGACTGTTCTGAAAAGCAGGCATCAATATCTACCAACTTGGCCAAAGCTGACAGGCATGCAATCGGGGAGTAGCCACGCATCAGGCAGCACTGACATAAGACAGTCGTATTGCCTCTACAAAACACAAATGTAAGACCCAGCCAACTTTGATCAACTATTCATCACGTAGTAGGCCTAGGCTGGCAAGAAATGAAATAAGCATAGGGCTACTGTCAAAAAGGTTGCAGGCAATGAACGGGCAATTCGCAATAAACTAGGCAACACGCGTGTTCACCTGCAGGTGGGGCGCGAGGAATCGAAATAAAAGGAGCATTTTGTGTCTGTCTTTATTAAAGGTTACTCAACAAAAGAGCTCCCACTCACAATGGATTAATAATTAGCACGTAAACACCTTAAAACACGCAAAACGCCCCTTCTGTAGGGAAGAGCCGGGACAATTGATAGAAAACCTGAAAAATTAAGCCAGCCTGAAACCATGTCGGCATAAATTGCGACATAGGCTACACAACGGCTACACAATGTGTGTACCAGTATCACGTTTAATGGTTAAAAAATGGACGAATTTGATACAAGCAGTGGAGCAAAAATGTTGTATGCAGTATTTGCGGTGCATATGGGCACACAGTCACAAAATATGGCGAGAATGAGAATAAGACAGACGGACTAAAAAAACGAAGAGTCAACCAAAAATAAAGTATGATGCGTTTGCGTTTAGATTCATAGTTGGGGATGAGGAGCGACTCGTGTGTTCTGTGTCTTAGACAACTGGCAGCAGACAGTATAAGGCCTAACATTGCGCTTGGGGGGGGGGGGGGTGTTGATACAGGTCAGGTGGGGTGCGAAAATTCTCCTTCTTTCTAAGTGGGGAATGATCAAAAAAGTTTGAGAACCACTGGACTACAGTATGGCTCCAGAACGGGGTTCTGTTATTGCAATACTTAGCCTACTTGATTTACTTGATTCTGTTATTGCAATGTGTGATTTTGAGTGTAAGATGTGAAATAGTACTTCAATTCAATAAAAGTCTTCACATGCATTTTCTGCTGCTTGTGAATGAGGGATTTAGGGATATAGGCTATTTGAATAACTCTGCAGTTTTTGTAAACAATTGGTCGCCCATCCTCCCAGCAGATCGTTTGCACGTAGCCTATAGCCTCCCCCCGATCTTTATACACAATGCAAGTGAGATGATGGATGCTGAGAGCCTGTGGCTACAAAATGCCCCTTCTGTAGGGGAGAGCCGTGAACGATTGAACCGGGGGACGAATTAACCATTGAGATTTTCTCGTAAACCATTCACAATTCAAACATGAAATTTTGTCATCCCATAGAGCTTGTAATACTAGACAGACCCAGGGAAAATCGTGTCGAAATGCAATACTGATCTGAAGTTAGACCCGGGGGGTCATTTTAAGAGCGATAATATACACTTATCACTTTTAAAACAACAGATGAATTGATGATGTAACATATCCTACAGTATGAAATGTCAATATTTTTTAGTCTAGGAGAAAAATGCCTTTTGCTGCGAGCAGGCACTGTCGGGATGATTGAAACACTTGTTTCAACCGTCCCCCAGTAGGTCGTGCAAGTCAAAGCAGTACGTTTTGTGGTCAGTGCATTAGCATTTTGAAATAAATAGCGTTTGCATTAACTAAAAAGTACAACTATAACCAGTGCTTGAAGTGGGAAAAAATAAGTGCAGGAACTCTAATTGTAAGGCATTTGACATTTGTTCGGTGACATTGTGAGTCTTTTGATGTGTTGTTTCAAAAACTATCATAATCATTCTTCCAAGCAATAACCTATGGGCATAGGCTACTTTTTCCTCATTCACAAAAACATGATACTGAAAAACCATTAAAACAACATGAACCAGACCAGCGTGATGCATCTAATCATAGGGAAACTTAGGGCCGTAGTGCCATTGTGAACAATGCCATCATGACATTGACAGTATAAATTGTGACAGTTTGCATTGCTTCCCTGATGCGATTGGTTGGGACTCAGTGTATGCGTATGATAGGGCACTGTCGTGTCTCGTGGGTAATGTAGTCTTTTATCGGTCGTGTGATATTTTCTATTCTCGGGCCAGTGTCGCTGTGTCGGATCAGTTTCAGCTAAGTAGGTCTACCGGAACGCAGAATAAAATGGCGCAACCCAAAAGACTAAAATACAGAAGTAAGGAACTGCGTTCTGCTGCGTTCCGGCCAACTTCAAGCACTGCCCGGAACACAGAAAAAGGTGGCGGAACGCAAAACACGAAAATACAGGAGTTCCGAAACTGCGTTCAGCTGCGTTCCGGCCCACTTCAAACACTGACTATAACAAATAATTTTATTGGCTCTCCATCCCTTGCTTGAAAATTGAGCAGCATTGACTAAAAGGGGTCTTTGTCACATATTTTGTCGGTATAAAGCATGAAACCAACTAGAAATTTGAAGATATATAATCATAGGGAGTCCGGTAGGCCTAGCAACTCCATTATGGGAGTCCGGTAATAATTCCATTGTTCATTCGCTGTGAACATATAGCCTATTTGCCTTTGTCTCAGTAAATTAAAATATCCACGTTTGTGAGAATACAATTGAATGGGAGGGCAAAAAGCTGGCAAAGTTTGCAATGTGCAGTTGTTGCGAACAAAATGGGACAGGGTAAGAGTTGCTTGCCCTGCTGCCCACCGTTGCTTCCAGTCACTCGGTATACAATTCTGCTACAATGCGCCTCTCAACAAATGAACTATGTGCTCATTTAGAACTTTTAGGCCTATATTTGTCGCAGCACCGTTAACTCAGCTGAAGGTGAAATTCAGCCAGAGACATTTTTTAAAGGAGAAGGACTTTGATTTAACCTACAGTTAAATCCTCATGAATGGATGTCGGTGGATTTTGAAGTGGCTTGAAAGGAAGGTAAAACGAAGTTTCTTCACGTAGGCCTATTCAAACATAACAGACCAAACTGCATATTGCGAAAATAGAACACAAATGAACATATAGGCTAACTAGTTGTATAACTAGTTCATAGAATCCAGGCTTGATTCATGGTGTTAGAGCTGGAGTCAGACCGTTTTTCATGTGTGTTTGTGGGCAAGGAACAGTCGTGTTTTCTGTGTCTCTTTGGAAATGATGTCTCGGTATTTTGTGTTAGAATTCCTAATAAAGCTGGGGATTTGCTACTTGGCGCAGGCTGATTGTTAAGCCATAGGGTCCAAAATTGTAAAGTAATTCTAGCATAAAAAATTGACTATATCAGACCAAACTGCATATTGCAAAAATAGAACACGGAAGTAAACTAACATCTCTTGCTCCGCTTGACTCTCCGAATGTTGTGCAATTATTAGAGAGGTCTTGTGCTGCCTCCTAGCGGCGGTAGCTGCACTGACACATCTCGTAACGCCGTGACTCATGTTTTACGTGAGTCTCGCGGCCATTCACAATCGGTAATGACTGTAGCTAATGCTAATGTTCAAGCATGTTAGACCAAAATGCAAACGATGGCAACCTGGCAACTGCACAATTTCACAAAGTTTAGTAAAGTTTTGTAAAGCAGATACTTTCATACCTTTCACAAAAGCGCAATAAGGCAAGTTTTTTTCACACTGGTTTGCTTTTGTCTTCAGTTCGAGCTTTCACAACGAAGTCGACGGCGTTCCTCTGGTCTTCTTGCTTGTGCCGAAAAACTCCACCCACAAAATGCTACAAATATTATTAACTTGCCCAAGTACTGTATAGCATTGTGCTTTGCAAGAAGTTTCCAACAAACAAACAAAATAGCAATGCATGGCATACTTCTTGCAACAGACCATTTATGTGTGATTTTTTTTTACTTTTCAAATATCAGCCATTCGTTTCTAACTGTAGGTCGTTTGTTGTTACTAGAACTACTAAGCACACATGTCAATTAAAATAAAACGTCTCTGATTAAAACCTTTTCTTGATTATAATAATAATAATAATGCATACCACTTATATAGCGCTTTTCAAGACACCCAAAGACGCTTTACAATTGCATTATTCATTCATTCTACAGTCACACCGGTGGTGGTAAGCTACTGCTTGTGTAGCCACAGCTTGGGGCAGTCTGACGGAAGCGTGGCTGCCATTTTGCGCCTATGGCCCCTCCGACCACCACCACACACATTCACTCATTCATTCATACATAGGCAATGTGCAATGTGATTAATACCATACAAATACCCTGTGAATGACCTAGCAAGAAAGATAGCTGCTTCGGCCATTCATTTGAATGTAACGAAAAGTTCAATGGCTAACCTGCTACCTCTTTACAAACTATTTATTTTACAAACAAACAAATCACAAGTATAACAGTCATATGTACAAAAAATGTATATGTTATGTATGTTTAAATGCTTAATATGATAATTATACCTCAGATACTTACATTTTTAATCAGTGAAATTATGGCAAAAACACTGCTACCTTCCGCCATTTTTTTTTTGTTGAAAACGTTGGAAAAGTAATTCTGCGTTGCATGATGGGAGGTTACTCAAAACAACTAATTTACTAGTACTTTATTGTTGTTTTGAGTAAGATGAAATTAGAATAAATAATTAATTACAACTTTTGTTTAGTATTAAGTCAGGTTAAATAATTTCTATTGTTAAACTGTACTGTTAGGTTTTACAGTGTAGTAGGGAGTCAGTTATTTAGCCATCAACTCCTTAATGTTTTTTAGCCATCAACTCCTTCATGTTTGGATCGGGTCTGGATCGGAGCAGAGCTTTCCAACCATATACATATAAAATGACTGGAGAGCATTTGGTTTATGGATCATGCACAGATTATATCCAGCACTGGCCCATTAGAGCTGTTAGTGCTTTGACATGTGGTGCGGTCCAGATCTGTGAGTCATATTTTACATCTGGGGCTCATCTGGCCCTGGAGTGGACTGTTTTCCTGATTTCTATTGTACGAAAACACAACGAGTTACGTTACTCATGCACGCGAACTTGATACATCTGACCGTTCGGAGCCCGTTCTGAGCATTACCAAAATGTTATTGAGATCTCATTTACAGAACAGACAGAGCCTACTCTGAGGAGTAGCCTGACGCAAGCGAACTTGATACATCTGTCCGTTCAGAGCCTGTTCTGAGCATTACCAAAACGTTGTTGAGATCATTTACAGAACAGACAGAGCCTACTACTATATTAATGGGACAACACTGAGCATTATTTAAAACGTTGTTGAGATCTCATTTGTGGAGTTAAGGGAGTGAACACTGAGAAAACGTAACTCTTTTGCTCCTGAGACAATCCTAAGAAGTGGGAGAAAAAGGCAATATTCTTATTTTGTATCACTATGATCTCTCTATTGTCTAGGAGAAACAAGGCAAGTCCACAATAAAGGCAGTTCATCATATCTTAAAACATCTATGTTGTCTGTTAATTGGTAAATCCTAACAAATATTTCTATATAAAAGAAAAAAATCGAATTGAAAATCGAGATTATATGAAAACTTTTTTCCCTCTTTTTTTTCGTCACTGATGAGCAAACCAACCTGTGGGGGCGCAGTGCTAGTGGAACCATTCGGTAACCGGAAGGTTATAGGTTTGACACTGAACCTCAAATTGTTCCTGGTGGCAGGCTGGAGCCTTGCAAGGCAGCCCCCTCCACTGGTGTGTGATTGAGTGAATGCCATAAGCAGGCGGCGTTCTCCCGACCACATGCATCACGTGTAGGATTGCTAGAAACATAATTTTAATTCCTCTGCATGTCCTGTATATGTAGACAAATTGACAATGAAGAGACTTAGGAGACCATAGGTGTACAAGTCATGCGGAACATGTACGACGCCATTGTTGTTATGATTAATCTTTGAGCTTGCGCTTTAAGACGGGGGATGATGCGTTGACGGGCTATGAAGCAATCAACCCAAAATCTTTTTGCCCAAAACGGTTTAGCCCATCCACACGAAAACGCCTAACCGGCATTTTCAAATTTATCCACTCTGGGACCTGGTTTCAAAAATGTTAGTTTACAGACCCCCAAAACACCGGCTTCGTCTGGATTATACGCCGGTTTGATAAAGTATTTGTGCTTGGCCTGGCTTCGATTTCATGTGGATATGGCTTTAATATAAGCTGCTTATCGGTGGTGGATATCTCATGGTGAGGTCTGTCCAACTTTGCCAGCTGTTGAGCTGTTGGACAAGCAATGTTTTATCTCCTGTTTATTCTACTTGAAATATTTCATCATGATAACATGAGAATCGTGTGTAGAAACCTTGGGGATTTATATTTCTTATCAAACACTTAAACGGAGCAATTATATAAATATCCTCTATATAAATAGCAGTTATAGTAAATAGTCTCTTTTTTTCATAGAAGAAGGTTAAGTAATTCCAGATAAATACTGCTACTGCGTTTGGTTACTGCAGCCTAGGGCTGGGCGATTTGGCCATAATTACATTTACATTACATTACATTACATTTATGCATTTAGCAGACGCTTTTATCCAAAGCGACTTACAAACCGAGGATAACAATCAAGCTACATAGCAGAAACCTTAAGGAGCATAGT
>JAGFZM010005030.1:0-14795 GCA_017657215.1 Limnothrissa miodon | reverse complement strand
TGTTTTACGTGAGTCTCGCGGCCACTCTCAATTGGGAATGATTGTACGTCACATTAAACATTAGCTACGCAGTTAGCCCGCCCTCAAGAAAACATTATTAGGCTGCCTGCAGACAGACCCACTAGAGGGAACGTCACAGTGCTGTTAGCCAATCAGAGGCGATACGTTTGCATATCATTAATATTCATAAGAATCCTCTCGCACTATCCCTGCTCTCGTTTTCACTTAACTAAAATAGCTTGAAATAAGACAACCACAGCATATTTTTGTCGAAACCAACTCTCATGACATTATTTTAGACAAGAGACCACCACAAAATTAATGAAAATACGATTGAATGAGACCTTTAACACAAGGAGATCAATGATGCACCAGCAAAGGCAGATAGGAATTGATCCCCGATGTACACTCATACATAAACTACCATAAAGCTTTGTGCTTCATCTATCTATTGTCTGTGACATCACCTGTTCTGCAATGTCCTCTTGACACTGCCAGGAAGTCAGAATATATGTTTATCCCACGAAGTGAATGAACGGTGTCTCAAGTTTGACTTTCTCACTAGCCAGTTGACCAAAAAAAAGACCAGGGGCCTAATGTACTAAGACATTTTTGTACTGAGAGAAAAAATCTACTGTAGAAACATGCCTTAAACAAACAATCTGGATATATGAATCTGTGTGGTTTTTAAACACATTCTCGCTGTACATCCCAATTAATGTAAAATTCTGCATACATGCACCAGCCCAACTCTCCGCCTTGTCTTCTCCCTCTGTGACTCCACAGTTAATTAATAAAAATAAGCATGTGGTAGTGCCTTTATTGTGGGAACAAAAATTTTAAAGCAAGGGAAAATAACTTTTCTAAATGCCATATGCAGATGGTGATTTTGGAGGTGGAAGCCATACTTACGTATAATTTTGTCTGGTTCCCTTTCTTCAGGAATCAGTGCTAAAACAAACATTAAAAAACTTGGGTGGAAAATGTCGCCAAGGCAAGTCTTTCACATCAAGTCAATCTATAGATTCAAATGTTTTGTGAGAAGTGAGAAGTGAGCTCTTGAGGTTTTGTGAAGGAGGTTTACTAGCAGAGGTTTACAAACATTTACTAACTACATGCATGGGGTAGGCTAGATACACCATGTCCATCTCAATTTAAAATTTATAAAAGGAATTTATAATTCTGTTACAGTTTTTATAATCCATGTCACCTTTAAAAAAAAACACATCTCCATTTTCCATTTTGTTTTTTAACCCTGCATTAAATGCCTCAAAGTTGTAGAGGGAGCTCTGTACAGCTAGCTGTATTACTGTGTATTGTACAGCTAGCTGTATTGCTAGCGGTGCGCCCTCTCACATGTTGCATGTTCCGTATTCACTATACAGGGGTGTACAGCAGGGGTGTACTCAATCGCTGTGTGCAACACAACAGGCCAGTCTAATAGAAAAAAATTTCTTAGCGATTTTATGACAATGAAAATGGTTGCACAAACTTACTGAAAGCCTCTTTAACTTCATACATACCTTTCTCGTCGTAGTGCGAGTACTCAATCACTCTTGTGTGTGGTGCAACTTTTGGAAGAACTTTATTGTATTGGTGAAAAACACTTGGGTACATTTCACCGTTGGGCATGCAAAATCATGAATCACTGGTGATGGTACTGCGAGGAGTTATGTTCTTCCACACATTTTACATATGTTCTCTTTATTATCTGCTTATTAAATCTCAGAGAAGTGAGTTTTTTAACACAATGATTTTGCTATTATGTGTGCCTTCATCCTGGGATTACTGTGATAATTCTATGGTCAAGACCTGTTAATACCATGGACTAATCACCATCTGAGAGACTGAAAACCCGCCCACGGCAGTTGGGTTTGAGTCGTCAAACTGCTCAAGGTTTCTTCCTATACTATAACACGGAGGGAAAAAATGATGATAGGGAGTTTGTCCTTGCCCCTGCTGCTCATTGGTGTTCTTATGCTTATGTTTGTCCTTGCCCCTGCTGCTCATATGAGACAAGTATTTTGTAAAATGCGCTATACAAATAAAATGGAATTGAATTGAATATTAAAGGGATCTTTAATCTTGATGATTGCTCCTGTCTCGGCTATTTGGGAAATATAGAATCGCCTCTGCCTGCCTTTAAAATGGCTAGCAATGGGCATGTGTTGTTTCTATCCTTAAAACACTGGTTTTAAAAAAGTGCTATTCATGGAGTGATTAGTGGCGCTTGCTGATGTTCCAACCCAAGTATCGTAGCAAAATACAGTTTCTGTCATGTTTTATTTGTCATTTTGTAAGTCCCATAGGGATCTATTTGCTCCTTCATATAAACAAAGTGCCAAATAAAACATGACGGAAGCTTTATTTCGCAACATCATTGAGCACCACTAACCACTTGGTGAGTAGCACTTTTTTAAAACCAGTGTTTTAAGGATAGAAACAACACATGGCCATTGCTAACCATTTTGAAGGCAGGCAAAGGCGATTCTACATTTCCCAAATAGCCGAGACAGAAGCAATCGTCAAAATTTCGATGTCAACCACTTTATTGCATTTTAGACAACCTGTGAAAGGGGCTTAATGTTTTAAAAACCGAACTATCCCTTTAACCAATGCATTCAATAATGAGAGTGAATATCAATGGGAATTGTTATTAGAGACTAGATGTACAAAATTATTTTAATACAGGTTTTTGTTAAAATTGATTTAAGAATTTTAATTTTTTTGTTGACCCTGCCACTCTTCAACAGCCAATAACAGTGAGCAAGTGTATGGCGAGCAAGGTGGGTCTATTACGCTGGATCTAAAGCCGCCACCCAAGCAACAAGTTTTAAGCATCACCTGGAAACACGTCAATGATAAAGCTGCTGAATGGTATCAAGAAGATGGAGACCGGGTTACCTACTATAGACAGTTCAATTTTGGAACTGTTTTGAATAAGGTAACTTGGAGCCTGACAATCAGTAACCTTGCAAAAACTCACAATGGCAAATATTCAGCTGAGGTGAACAGCAGAAGCCCAGCTGAGGAATTAGTCCTTTCAGTAATTGGTGAGTCCGTAGTACCATGTTTTTCCTGAAACATTAATTAATGGGATTTGTGGATGCTTTCCCTACTCAAGCCCACACTGTCTTTGTTCACTGCATGTCAACACACTCCTCTGCAGAACCAGTGTCAGTGCCTGTCATCAGTGGTTGCGATGACACTTCAGCTTCAACTATCAACTGCACCTTGACTTGTGACGGAACTGGTGATCCCCCTCTCAAATATACCTGGTTTAAAGATGAGAAAACGGAGGCTTTTGGACAAACTTTGAATGTGGAAAAAAAGAGAAAGGATGTCGCCTACACATGTGAACTTAGGAATCCAGTGAGCCATAAAAACAACACTCGGACAGTCTCAAAACGTCAAGAGAATCCATCAAATCAAACAGGTCAGAAATGAGGCAAGATGTTGTGTTTCTGTTTATTGATACTTTTAGTATGATTTCTCAAGAATGTTCATGTTCTTTCTTTGCAGGAATACTTTGGGCAATACTAATACCACTAGTACTAGGACTACTAATAATACTAGGAATAATCCTATATCCGGTTATTCGGTTGGCCAAAGGTGAGTATCCACACCGTCTTTTGATAAGGATACTGTATGTGTGCATTAAGAAGGGATGCTTAGTATGTAATTTTATTCAACTGTTTGTTCACTAATAACAGAACTTATATACAATCATTAATGTTAAGTGAAAAATAAACAATACTAATGTCTTCAAATTTACATTATGTAATATTGGGCCATATTTTCAGAAAACCGTGTGGCTGAGTTTTCATTTCAAGAGTGGAAAAAGGCCTGGAGCTGTAATGGTAATTGTAGAGAATAACATTATTCATTGTATCTGCAGAACACATGAAGATCAAGAGTTTACACAAAACACAAGATACTTGTGCGTGTAGGGAGAGCAACTTTGGGAGAACATTTCTATACCATCCACACTATAACCCACTAACTTCATTAACTCTCCAGGACAGCTCATCAGTAGTGTAGCTCAGGATGAATAGGTGATTCAGGGCATTTATTTACAATCCACCCTCCCCTGAGGCAGCCATGCTTAAGGTGATCAATCCTTTTGTCCATAGGACACTAACTAGACTAGACCTAACCTAGCCTAGCCTATTACCAACCAAGTCAAAGCTAGTGCTGATATTTCACAGCTAGGCAGGCTAATGATACTTGCTACTTGATATCTAATGGTGATTAATAATTCTTTACCTTTTAATGTGTTCAATAAAAGGCAAAACTCCAAAAAGCAATATTACAGAGAGCCAGCACAACCTACCTGCCAAAAACACTCCTTCTGGTCTTTATAGATCTCGTCTTCTGCAGTTACTAACAATCTATATTACTGCCCTCTACTAGTCTGGGGTATACCCGCCCTTATTTTTACAATTTACCCTTTTAAAGCAGCACTAAAGAGTTTTTAAAACCTTAAAATAATGTTTTCAAAATCGTTTCGGTGGTCCATCAACTCATAACAGAATGAACGTTAATTTCTGCATCTGCTCTGCAGCCCTCTGTCGGCTATAATAGCACTAAACAAGTTTACCCAATCGGGTAGCAATCTGTAGTCCAAGTAAAATGTACAGTTGATTAGCTTTGCGGCAAGCGATAGGTGGGGCAAGCTCTGGGGGGAGTATAGCCTACTCGACAGATATTATGGTAGAAAACGCAGTAGCGTTTCAATTGCCATCATGATGGCGCAACCAAAGAAAAGAAAGAGTAGAATATCTAAAGAAGCCAAAAAAAAAAAACAGGCCATGATCGAGCTCAAACCAGATTGAATATTGGACCAGCTTTCACTCATTGGCGAGAGCTGAAGGAGGCTACACGATGCAATACGGATGGTTACTTAGCTTTGTTGCTACTGGATTGTAAGCAATATTCGTATCTGACAGTATTCATCATTGATTGTTTTATCTATTGATTAGCCTGTGGTAGCTAGAAACAGTGGATGAATTTTGTGATGAGTATTTGAGGCGTAGAAGCTAACATGGGTAATGCTAGGTACATTTCCCTTACAAGTTGTTTATGTTCGGCATGTTTTCTTGAGCATCCTAATGTAAACATATCTTTCTATTAATCTAGACTTTTTGACAAAATCTAAAATGGACAGCAAGCGATGTCAGATACATATGTATATATTTATTATTATTATTATTATTATTATTATTATTGTTCTAAAGCCTGTGCTATAAACTAATTGTGATGACCCTAGGTAATAGTCGGTGGCATGCTAAACCATTTACGACAGCAGTAATTGCGGTTCTAACCTGTAGAGTGTGCAATTTACTCCTAGTGCAATTTTGAAACTCCTTGGTGCTGCTTTAATAGTGCAATGGTAGAGCATCTTCCTCACAAATGGACAGACGCACCCCAGGAGAAGCATTTTTTTAAGGAACCTACCCATTATATTAGTGTATACAATGCATTATTTCTCTAAGCAAAGTAGTCATAAGTCTGTTCGGTGGATGAGGTTAATAATCAAAGAAACTGTTAGGTCCTGTATATTAATACCAGATTCTGCCTTAAACTGCATTTATGCTTCTCCGTCACATCAACACCAACGCAACACTGTTGGTCTGTTTACCGTCACAAACGCTCTGCATCGCAAAATGACTCATATAGACTATGCAAACCTTGAAGCCTGTAATTGGTTCACTTTACACTGGGAGACAGTGTCTAATTTTGGATTTAAGAAAAACATCTCCTCAGTATTTTTTTAAACGAGCTAGCTTACACTTAACAGTTGTGGCAGCCAGGGGCTTACAGTTTGTGCAAACAAGATTTTATAAGTTCATATTTTTTGTTTGTATTTTGTTTTATGTATGTATAACTTGTAGTTTATAATGTATAACCAGTATAGTGCTGCTACTCCATTTTTTCTGAAGAACTGCTCTAATTATCCACATGGCATTAATTATCACTGTACAGCATCTGTTGTAACAACACTCCACGGGCAAGCAAACATTCCACAGATGATTTCGTGATTCAACGTCCCTTGGTGTTGTGGTGGTGAAGTGACCCTGACGCAAAAGCATAAACCAGAAATGCAGAAGTAGAATTTAGCCTTTACACTCAAATTTAGAATACTGGCTTTGTGGTGTGCATTGTCATCTGTAATATGTTTTGTTCTCAGGAAGAGCTGAAAACACTCATCAACCGGTTCCAAAAGGTATGTTTTTTTAGTAGCACTGATAATCTGTTGTACTTACTGTTCAATATGGAAGAGAAATATGAGTCACACTGATTCGTGTGTTATACTTACTGTACAATATGGAAAAAATAACCAACAGAAATATTCACTTGATAAGAAATATAACCAACTATGCACACATGTTCAATACATTAAATAATTTACATATATCTTGGATGAGTGCCCACTGTTGAAGATTATTTTAACTGTTGTTTCTGAATGTAGGTTTATTTTTCTATTACTGGTAAATGACCAGTGACATGGATATTATAAGCCATTCACACCAAGCATGATAAACAAATTCTGTAATTCTAATTGGAACAGAATGTCCATATCAGGACTATCAAAAAGACAATGATGTGCAACAAAATTGTTGGGATCACTTTGGACTTGAATTGTGATATACGTCACTTTCCTGTATACTTAGTTACATAATCCGTGTGCGGTCCAGTGTCTCATTTGGTGTATTGTTAATATTTTTGATCTGTAAAACTGTAAAACAAACCAATCCACAATCTAAATTTTTTTCGAATTTAAAAAGAATCGCAGGAGGCTTGTGGTACACAGAAACAGGAGTGGCATGACACATTGTATTTTAAAGTAGTTTTGCCAAACTCAGCTATTATAAATGTGTTGCACAGTAGAGATGTTAGTAGTTAGACATTAGTGTGGACACAATGTATTGTGTATTAATACAATGCATTAAGATAACAGGAAAGAAAACGGTGGTGCCACAACGTCTAATTCATATGCAAAAAAACAGAAGAGTGAAACCATTGAAACAATTTACAATAAAAATGTAACAATTACAAATTACTCAAATATTTTGCACAATCAACTTATATTTTTGATAAAAATGACTTGCATGAAACCTCAAAGAAGTTTCCAAAGATTTTCATAATCATGTTTTTGTTGATAATTTTGCTTTTACTGTAGATCATTAGCTAGGCAGTGGTTTTGAAGCCAAGACATCTGGTTTAAATCGTTTAAATGGAGGGCCTGATGAAAAGCAGGGCTGACATACTTTTTTTTTACCTCTAGGGAGTTTCTAGGTGTGATTAAAATGTTTATCTGACTGACCAACGCTCACATTCAGCTTTAGAGATTACCAGTGTGTTCACTGCTTGAAGGCACACCGTCCCACCAGTGGGACACCCCCCACCGTTATTTTGTGTTTTTTATGGTTATGCTGGTTTGGTTTTATTGTATGCCAGAAGGAGTAACTTCAAATCAAGCAAACATACATGAAAGCCCAGGGTTAGTTTATAGACATTTGAAATGAGCGGGAAAAAAAACTTTCTTCCAACGTTTGTAAATCTGTGTCAATGTCAATTGCTGTCTGTACATACAGTATTGATTTGTAAATGATATAGTTCTTTATTTCGAGCACAGTTCTAAAAAAAGTGCTTGTTCTTAAAGTGCTTCACTGAGCTGAAATATAAACTTAAAACATCAAACTATATTAAATAACTATAACTATATTAACTATATTATAACTATATTACTATATACTATATTACTATATACTATAACTATATTAACTATATTATAATTCTAAAAATGCCTCAAAGACTTTAAACCTGACATCTCAGTATGTGAACATCTGAACAGCTAAATATTTTATGGACTATCCTCCATTCCAGTCACATGCCCTAAGATGGCCAACTCCTGTAATTTGGCCTTCTTGATCTTTGGCCTTTGCTGAACCAGCTTGCCTCACAGCAGCATCAAAATCTTCCAGACTTGGTCCCTGCAAGAACAAATTATTAAAAGTACTTTTATGTGGACACTTTTAAATGGACACTTTCACTGGAGATTAAGTGACAAAAGTTAAATTTCACCTATCGATATGTTGTATAAGTATCCTAAAGCATACATCCCAAGTTCCAAAAACTCATTTCAGGGAGATGCTTATCGACCACTCACCCCCTGCCAACCCCATCCTAGGCTGGATATAGATAGTTACATTTACATTTACATTTATGCATTTAGCAGACGCTTTTATCCAAAGCGACTTACAAAACGAGGATAACAATCAAGCTACATAGCAGAAACCTTAAGGAGCATAGTGCTAGGGGATAGTGCTTCAGTTCATTTTAGTGCTAGGATAAAAGATGTTCTCTGAATAGCTGGGTCTTTAAGAGCTTTTTGAAGGCCTCCAGAGATGGCCCTGTTCTGATTGTTTTTGGTAGGTCATTCCACCAGCGTGGGACGACACATGAGAAGAGTCTGGATTGCCTTGGGCGAGGTGCCGGGACTGCCAGTCGACAGTCATTGGAGGACCGGAGTTGTCGGGGGGTAGCCTGAACTTTTATGAGAGCGCTTAGATAAAAAGGGGCAGATCCTCTAAGTACTTTGTAAGTCAGCATCAGTAATTTGAATTTGATGCGAGCCGCCAGAGGCAACCAGTGGAGCTCGATTAGCAGAGGGGTGACATGTGTCCTCTTCGGCTGATTGAAGATGAGACGCGCCGCAGCATTTTGGATCATCTGAAGTGGCTTGACGGCACAGGCAGGAAGTCTTGCCAGAAGGGCATTGCAGTAGTCAAGGCGTGAGAGGACCATAGTTTGAACCAGCAATTGGGAGGCTTGTTGAGTTAGGTATGGTCTGATCTTTTTGATATTGAATAGTGCGAAGCGGCAGGCCCGGGCAACAGAAGCAACATGGTCATTGAAGGTTAGCTGGTCGTCAATCATAACACCTAGGTTCCTGGCTACCCGTGAGGGAGCAAGAGACAAGGAGCCAGAGTTGATGCAAATGTTGTGGTGAATAGTTGGTTTAGCTGGGAGGACCAGCAGCTCAGTTTTTGAGAGATTCAGCTGGAGATGATGGTCTTGCATCCATGCAGAGATGTCAGAGAGGCAATCCGAGATTCGCGTTTGGATGGTTGGGTCATCGGGTAACAATGACAGATAGAGCTGGGTATCATCGGCATAGCAGTGGTAAGAGAAGCTGTGCTGGCGGATGATTTGGCCCAAAGAAGTGGTATAGATGGAGAAAAGATGGGGGCCCAACACAGATCCTTGGGGTACTCCAGTAGCAAGGTGGTAAGGCGCAGAGGTGTGTCCTAGCCAGGACACTTTGAACAGTCGTTGTAGTTAGATAGCTGGCTAGTTAGATTTAGGCCTATACCATTTATAGTAACTACATAATATGCATTAATACTTTACACTAGGGCTGGGTGATTAATCGGAAAATTATCGTAATCGACATTCAGAACCTATTCATGGGTTTCAGTCATGTGACTATTTTTGTAGGACCGAATCGCAGAAGAGAATGAATGAAAATGACTAGCCAGCTGATCTCTCTGCTGATAAAAAGCAACGATATTTCACTAAAATAGGAATTTCGCTCTTCTGACATAAAGTGGTAGAATGGGGTATAGTTAAATTATCGCGAAAGAAACTTTCTGTAAAAATCTAGTGATGATGTGATGTATTATACATACGATTACAATGTATGGACCAGTAGTAGCCAATGGCGAACTAAATATTCCTTCTTGACCACTGAAGCTTGATTTATACTTCCGTGGTCGATTTATACCTCTGCGTCCGCGTAATTGCTATGCATGGCAGTTCACTGCCACAACGCTAGGGGGTTATTGAGTTTAGAAAGGGTTCTTTGCGTGTGTGTTTTCCGCATTTCTGTGTTTTTTTTCATGCGCGCGAAAGGTGTATGCGTAGTGTCGGTGAAGGTCTGATTGGTGTCGGTGAAGGTCTGCGACGATGCAACGCAGAAGTATAAATCCAGCTTGAGCCTCATTAGCCAGTTGAAACAGAATAACCGATCAGATTTTTTTTTAACCCTAAGGTTGACGGCAGCATTAACTTAAGCCATCAAAATACATTTAGAAGACTTAGACTTACACTTTAGAAGTGTTTTTGAATGTTCGCTTCAAGGCTATCTGGTGTAGCTCATTTGAAACATTGCCGTGAGCATGACTAATTTAAGAAAATGACAGCTCCGATGAGACACTGCTTGTTTAGTTTGAGGAGACTGTAGTGCTAATAATAATACAGCAAGATGTTGATCATTACCTTATCTGTTCCCACTGAAGATCCTGAAATGTAGTAGGCTAATGATCCAAGCCCATCATATGCGGAATATTGCCTCAAAGACTGCAACACGATAATACCAATACATAATTCCAGTACATTTGTGTCATTCTTTTTTAAGAAATGGTCCGACATACTACATTTCTTTGCACGCTTCAACCATAGACTGTAGCCTATATAAAAATGACTTCAACATGCAGTCTGCCGTGACCTCACTCTAAATGTTACCGATCACAGAACAGAACAACCTTTTAATCTCTGTGTTTATTTCTGTCATTATTACATACAATGAGAACACATGAACTGCGTGACTAACTTTAGTTGGGATTGTTCTCTGCTAGCATATTAGCTACCTAAGCTAACGTCAATTACATAAAGTGCTCACAGCACAGTCTGGAGTGCTCTGCAAGTGTCCATTTGTCCTATTTGATGACAGAAAGTCGTCTTCCTGAGTATTGGGAAATATTGAAAAATTTGTGTCCAGATTTATTTGCTTTGCTTTTGCTACATAACACCGCATAGCGGATAGAAGGCAATGTTATTTACACTAGTAAAGAGTCCTCAGGCGGTCCTCAAAATGACGGTAGCGTTACACAGTAACGTCACATGATATCAATGAATAATCGATCAAATTTTTCCAGGTCAATTATTTAAATTATTCTTCCCTTTAAAAACACTACTGCGTGTGGAGTTACGTGACCCAGCTCCGTTACGTTATTCCTCCAGCATGTTGAGCATGGAGAGTTTAAACACTAAGATAACAAGTGCAGCCTGTACCAAAGAAAACATTTATGTTCAATAAATCATACACTGTAGATAGAAGATAGTTTGTTACCTTCAATTATCTTAAAATAAAGTAATGCATCCTTCAAAAATATCTAACTTGCAATATGTGAGCATATTTACTGTACAAAACTTGTCGGTGAAGTATGAGGAAAAAAGTAAATAAATAAATAAATAAAATAATCATTCATTAAATGTAATGGAGTTAAAATCTTCAATTAATAGAGATTAATTGTGGCAAAATCACCCGACCCTTCTTTACAGACGTCTTTAATATATTTTTGCTTCATTTTATGACAGCATCTAAGAAATAAAATGCAGGTGAAGACGTGTTAAACTTAGCCTACCTCAATATATCTTTTGCGATCATTAAGTCCACCGTGGGTGAAGTCACTGTTGCACAAATACTGAGGTCACTGTTGCACACAGTGCACCTCGCCAAGGTGTCATTATTCTTCAGCTTAATTTGACAGGTGCTGTGAAATGAGATGCTGTAAAATGAGTCTTGTATTTTCGTTTTTTACTAGAGGATCCACCCTCTGCCATCTTGCAAGGTGTAAACCGAAGCCCTCCGGGAGGCTCTCACACGAAACTTATTGGCTTATTTTGCTGATTAAACCAATCAACGTGCAGTCGCCCTGAACGCTCACTTTCCTCAGCTACATCCACTTGTACTGGGTCTGGCGTACTCATCTCTCTCTATCTGCCTGCACAATGTAATACACACTTAAGCATAGCCTTAGGAATATATATAATAGGTGTAGGTGTATATAGGTGTAGATTCATCTATCAGAACAGAAAATGTTGTTCCACTTTGAAGGATCTTTCCAACTACTTTCTCATTTCTTTGGCTACTGTATGTTGGCTGATTGTTGCACAGGTATGGTCTGAATGTAAAGTTCTTCCTATGTCTAGACCATTCAAAATTTGCAGATCAATATCAACTGGTAGATCTGTGAAAGGTTTCACAATATCAAATATCAGTACTTAAGTAGTGATCCCTTTGCATATCATTTGTCTTTCCATTCTCTTTTTATCCATGCTTTTCTCAGCTGCCTAGTGATAGTCTGACATTCTGTGCTTGTGTATCTTCTTATAAAGAGATTGCAGCTGGGCTGCTCTGGTTGCACCATAGGCTCACTAACAATATGCACCTGGGGGTAGGTGCACCAACTGGCCTTAGCTAAGCCAAATTGGACTTTGTTAAGACCAATCTTTTGGATAGGTTTTAAGTCAGTTGCACCAACACTATTTACGCCTGGTCTTAACTATGCCCGGACTTAGCAGTGAACGTCTGACACTGTGTCTTAACTGCAAGTAACATGACCGAATGTGTGCAACAAAATCAGATTGCTCATTCGATTCTCTATTGGACTGTCCTAACTGAATGCAAGAAGAAGCAGCGCGACAGAATGCGATGCTGCGCGACTTTTTTGAAGACTTTTTGTCGCTCGGTCCGTTTCTGTTTTAGTCGCGCAAGTCACGTTGACATGTATATTTTATATCGGACACATGACGTCTCAAAGGCACTCATCTAACGTGTTTAATGTGGACACAAAACATTTAGCATGACGTGATAGTCGCACAGTCGCTTGCAGTTAGGACAGGTTGTGAGAGGATTTGGAATTAGAACTAAAAATTAGTGTTGCTAAGATAACACTAAACAACAATGAATCCCAATTCGGGTGGCCCTTGGCTGCATGCCTGTGCCCCTTTCTGCCTTCACATTTCCCTTCACATATCAAACTTGCTTCCCCTCTTTTCTGTCATTCTTGCTATCCTACTTCCTGGCCATGGTTATCCTCTTTGAAGAAAACAACAAGATTATGTTTTGTTCAAATGAGCATACAGTTGGAGGATGTAAGTTGTTTTTTGGTCAAAAAGAAAGGACAGACACCAAGCCCAGTGACCAGATACATAAATGTTTACATGCTACTGAACAAATTGTAAAGTTATAGAGTTGGCAAGTAACCCAGAAGCCTGTAGTTTTTCATGTTAGCATTTAACAACATCCGGTTCCTACAGTTTTTCACCTATGGGAAATCCAATGTTAATTTTGCAGCCTCACCTCAAATAAGGTGTGAGCGAAAGCACGTGAGCAGACGACCTCCGCATTCAAGTCAAGTCAAGTCAGTTTTATTTGTCAATTTCTTCACATGTACTCAACATACAAAGGAATCGAAATTACGTTTCACACTTGTCCCATGCGTAGAAGTAGGCTTAAGGCATTATACTTAGGTGACACACAGTATATATAAGACACGACATAACATAAAGTAAGTGTTCTAGCAGTGTTGTTTGTTGTCTTAGTGCAATACAAGATTTTAGCAGCAGTAGTATTAAATATAAATAGTGGTAAAAAGTGGTATAAATAGTGGTAAGAAGAATACTAGAATATATAGCAGCAGGTATGTGCAATCCGATGGAGGATGTTAAAAAAACATGATATGGACGACGGGTTTGCAAATTTGAACTCTAATGAGAAAATAAATAAGATGTTGCTATCACTAGGCTAAAGCGGAAAGACCTGTTGACTGAATGTTCGCGGCGCTTAGCGGCGAACGTCATGTACATGAAGGCATAGACACCATGGTAACAAGAGCTATACAAAACCGCGCTCGACGATATGTCATCCCTTTTTGATATTGTACAGTCTTTTAAAACAAGCTTTGTGAAATATTTACCAATTGTTAACCGTTGTTATTGTTGCAAATTACATTGAATCATAATACATACAAAACATTTTGTATTTTATATCATTTTAAATTAATTTGAAAATGACGTCAAAGGTCAGAGACAACTCCATGTAGTTCTTAATTTTTCGCTGTTAGCAGAGGGATAGCAACATTCATTTATCATCATTACAATGTGTCTAAAAAACACACCCAGAAGATGTTGCTACTCATTTTATTGATGAAAAACGAATGCCTAGGTCCTCGTAGGTCAGACACTGCCATATTTGTTGTATATGTTGTTTTGTTATTTGAGCCATTCATTTTCCCATAGGGGTTAACCCTAACCCTAGGAACCGGAAGTAGGAAAATGCTAACCTGCAGCATACAAAATGAAATGGTTCACTTGCCAACTCTATTGCTTGTCAGGATTTACAAAAAATAAATCAATTCATGACAGCATCATATGTTTTACACATGATCAAAAGATTCTGTATGTAGTAAACTTCAAAAATGGCAAACATTCAAAAAACAACAAGCTTACAGCAATAAAAAAGAGGATGCAATAAAAATGGATAAATTGTCAAACTTTTAAGTCTCTCAGGTTCACCTCCACCTTCCTTTGTCACCCCAGCACCATGTCACTCAAATACTAGTGTGTGGGCTACACTGATTATAATCTCCGCTTATGACTAAGGTTACAAAGCGTCTCTGCTACAGTAGCCCGATTCCTCCTCAATATGATTAATGATGTTAATGGTAAGCGCCATTTACTTCAGCCTTGAATGTCATTTGTTTTGTTGCTATAACAATCCAAATTACCTCAGACAATCTAATTTACCTCAAATGTTAATATTTAATTTAAATAATTAGTATATTTGGCTGCCACTTTACACATGGGCAGATCTCAACTGGCCCTTGTGATCCTATAGTCCCTTCAACATCAGGGCAACCTAGATCCTGTGATCCTCTTGACCTATTCAACCCCAATATCACACATTGACTATACCATTATAATTCATTATGATGGGTGATTCA
>JAGFZM010005029.1:0-27519 GCA_017657215.1 Limnothrissa miodon | reverse complement strand
GTGCGTGTGTATAAGGGCACTGTACTGACTGAACGTACAGGCTTACTGTCTTACACTTACTATATGTTGTGTTATGTCTTGTCTTGTTATATCCTGTATGTGACCTAAGTATAATGCCCTAAGCCTACTTGCACTTTTTTTTAACATTACCTTAATGTTTAGAATTGTTTTTGTTGTGCATCTGCAATTGTTGTCTACGTCTATGCATGGGACGTGCGGACATGGGAAGTGTGAAACGTAATTCCGATTCCTTTGTATGTCAAGTACATGTGAAGAAATAGACAAATAAAACTGACTTTTACTTTGGTGACGCAGCTGTAAGACTATCTCTAGGCTTCAGAGGGGTTGTGCACCACATACCTCACAACAGTGTGTGTGTGTGTGTGAGTGTGAGTGTTAGGGCCCTCTATGACTAAGTCTATGGGTGTATTGTCTGTTGACGCATCTATAGGACCATCTCAAGGTTTCAGAGGTCTTGCAACACATACATTTAATCTACATGACTGTATGTGTGGGTGTGGGTGGGAGCATCCATTTTGTGTGAGTCACATCAGTGCTGGGTTGGAGCAGTGGGCTGGGCTTTATTTCCAATGGCTACGCTGACTCAGCACGTTTCACTCAGTCCAATTATCTGAGTGCTGCACTGTCTACTAATTTATCTCAGCCTCAGCAGACAACACAGACCTGTGTGTGTGTGTGTGTGTGTGTGTGTGTGTGTGTGCGAGAGAGAGAGAGAGAGAGAGAGAGAGAAAGAATGTGTGTGTGTCTGTGTGTGTGAGTGAGAGCGAAAAGAGGGTGAAAGAAAGAGAGAGAGAGTTTGTGTGTAAGTGTATGTGTATGTGTGTGTTTACTCATCTGAGAGTGTGTGTGTGTGTCTGTGTGTTTGAAGCAGTGGTCTCAGGCACTCCACTGCTTGTTTTTAATCTCATCTGGTGAAAGCATTGCTGAGAGAGCTGAGAGCATCGAAGAAACCACTCAACCGCTTCACACACGCACACACACACACACACACACACACATTACTGCTCCCCCACATCTCATAGTCTCTTATTGCACTACACACACACACACACACACACACACACACACACACACACACACATTCACCATTACTCATGTACACACACACATCAACTCATGTGCTATATACACACAATACACACACACTATTACTACTATACACACAGATTTCCTTCTGTACTATACACACACCATTACTCCATCACTATACTATTACTATTACTACTACTACTACTACTACTACTACTAGTAGTAGTAGTAGTACACACACACACCACTGATGCATTGATAAAGCTGTACAGACAAAACATGCGGCAGCAGAATGGGGACAGCCTCGCTGTCTGTGTGTGTGTGTCTGCGTGTGCGTGAGAGAGAAAGGGACAGAGGGGGAGAGTGTGTGTGTTTGTGTGCAGTAGTTTGCCTCTTCAAAAAGCTGCCGAATAGAAACACACACCTCCCCCCAGGCACTGTGTTTATTGTGCGCGTGTGCATGTTTGGATGGGTGGTGATGTGTGGGTGTGTGCATTTTATTCAGCGCTTCAGAGTGCAGACTTGTCCCCTCACAGGCCTTGAATGGTCTGTGTGTGTGTGTAGTGTGTGTGTGTGTGTGTGCAAATTATTCATTCCACTGTTGTTGTGCATAGAAGGAGACAGAAAGCTGTTTAGTCTCTCTCAGTGACGGCTGCTGTTTCTACCAACTGAACAGTTCAAAGAGATGAGCTGTTAATTGCAGCTGGCAACTGACAAAAAAAAGGCTTGTGTCACACACTAATTTGTCAGTTGGGTGACATGTGTTTGTGACTTGTGTCCTCTTTATCTTTTTCAGTGTGTGTGTATGTGTATATGTCTCGAAGGGTGTACATACATTTACCCAGACTCTTGTTTCTCTCTTTTCGTCTGTGTGTATGTGTGTGTGTTTGTGTGTGTGTGTATGTGTGTGTGTACCTTCTCCACAGGCCCAAAAAGGCTCTGCCGCCCGTGTGTGTGTCTGGTGTCTGTGTGTTCCGTCCCGCCCGGCCAGCCGCGTGTGTGTGACTGAGTAGCTGCCATGAAGCTGAACCTCCTCCGCCACCCCCAGGCCATGGTGGCCCCGGAGCCCACGGGCTCCAGCACCACCAGCTCCATGACCGTGGCCCCAGCCCCCGCCATCTCCACCTCCGCAGGCAACTCCAGTGAGGCCGAGGGGCCCGTCAACAAGAACGACATGTTCGAGGAGATCAAGAGCAAGTTCCTCAACGAGATTGACAAGATCCCACGTGAGTAAGAGTAGGGTCCCTGTGTCCATATACAGTGGCTGTGGACGGAGCGCCGGGATACACAAACATAAATAGCAAAAGTACACACTTCCCACACTCAAGCAGAAGTATAGATACTTATGTAAAATAAGACTCTGGTAAAAGTGCATAAATTCATTTGACTTACTCAAATAAGTGTATAGTACAGGCTCTGGGATGTAATTGAAGTATACTTTAGCTTCTTTGAAGAACAATTTTGACAATTTTTTCGTGAAGCAAGCAGACTGTAGTCTACAATATGCAATTACAATACTGTAATAGTCTATAACAATTCTTTTACTTGTCTAATGGTGTTACGAAGATGCTACCATTATCCCACCTATGTCGGTTTTAACCTGATAAAAATCACTGTATCAAACCCCAGCAGCTAGAGAGCATGTCTACCTTTACATGTGAGCATTACATGTGAGAAGTGTAACTGTGATGTGTTTCTGTCTGTGTGAGTGTGTATCTAACAAACTGCCAAAACATGACCTTTTGACCTTTCAACCTCTGACCCTATTTAACCCCCGCTGACCTTGTGCGCTTCCCCCGGCAGTGCCTCCCTGGGCCATCATAGCCATCGCCGTGGTAGCAGGCCTGCTCATCATCACTTGCTGCTTCTGCATTATCAAGAAGTGCTGCTGCAAGAAAAAGAAGAACAAGAAGGGCAAGAAGGGCAAGGACGGATTCAATATGAAGAACATGCAGGGAGATGTACGTCGCCATGACAACTGGGTTTGGTGCCCTACTGTGCCCTGATCGCACTCACAACACTTCTCTATTTAGATAGTTAGTGTCTTGAACTCGGAGACTAAGCCAGGTCAATTACAATACTACACAATACTATATAATACTATACGATACTATACGATACTCTATGATACACTCAATGATCACACTCACAACACACTCAACTCAATGATCACACTCACAACACTGCTTTAGTTAGATATTTACTGTTTTGAACTTGGAGACTAATGCCAGGCCTCTTATGATACTCTACAATACTATATAATACTATACGATGATCACATTGACAGCACTCCTCTAGTTAGATATTTAGCATTTTGAACTTGGAGGCCACTTTCGATACTCTACAATACTATACGATCCTATATGATACTATACAATGTGATGCAATACGATACAATATTATATAATACAATAATACTTTATTGTCCCAGAAGGATATTTGTGAAGGACTCATATGCACCATACACACTAGACCAGGGGTCTTCAACCTTTTTCAGCTCAAGGACCCCTTGGCTGTGAGAGACTGAGCACGGACCCCCACACCTATGGAGTAAGATTGCTGTCAAAGTATTTGTGTCCATATAGGCCTATTTGATACATGTGCGTATTTAGTTGTGCATAAAATAAACATTTGTGAGTTCTCAAATGAGTTCAGTCATGCATAAAAAATACGAATTCAAAAATTACAAGTACAAAATTTAAATACGCCTCTCAATATTATGGATACGACTTCGCACACGTTACTCAACTGTCTAAATACGTCATCGCCCCATGGCATTACTTGTTGAGAAAAGAAACGTTTTGACAGCTATCTTACTCCATACACACCTGGCCCACCTCAAATCCTTCCGTCATTTGGACCGTCAGTCATGAGTGCCTACATGCACGCACGCACACACATGAACGGGGTAACAACTCGTTTCTTTATAGTTGCATAAACTCGCCCTATAACAGAATGAATGTCACAAGGTTAACTAGCTGGATATATTCAGCTAAATTCAGGCAAAGCTTCATTTGCTCAAACTGATACAGACAGAAAGCCTCTTCCTCTTGTGTAAATATACCTTCGTCTTTCAGAAGGAAACACAAACACATGAGATTATCGTTATCGTTTGTGATGGAACGTTGGATGAATGAATTCGCACAGAACGCCTTGAAGCGCAAAGACCGCAGACTCTCATAAAAAAAACAAAGCAAAACATCACACAGAACAAATATCCTGCAAAGTTCAGGGTCCATCAGTCCCGACACTGAACAGACGAATCAAACGTAATTTATCTCCCGGAATGAAAAGAACGAGTTTGCTGAATACGAAGGGGGGGGGGGGGAAATGAAATGCTAATGTGTTTTGGCATAGGTTAGCAAAATGTTATGCAGGGATCACATGATCACATGCATGATTAATGGGTAGCCTACAATGTGTAAAAATGAATATGAAGCAATTTTCTTTTGAACATCATGTTAACTATGACACATTTTAGTTTTTGGAAGCGAAAAAAAAAAATGCTTCAGATGAAATATTTTCGCGGACCCCCTGCAGTACCTCCGCGGACCCCCGGTTGAAGACCCCTGCACTAGACAATAAACTAAACAACACATCACAGCAACTAACACATACCCCCTATTAACAACTTAACACAGAGATTAAAAAAAAAAACACAAGATTGCACAGTGTTCGGATTATTTTTATATAATTTACATTCAGATCTTTGTTATTTAGATTTAGGTGTCAGGACCATCAGGACCAGGACCATTTCGGCACATTCCAGCTATATCCCTGTTATCTGAGGTCATCGAGTCCTGTCGCTGTTGAAAAATGATTAAGGACATGGACTGAACAGCGAATTAGCAGCTAAAGCTAACTGATAGCGTCAGGACCGAATTGTGTACTTGACCCCACTGGTTGGCTTTACATGCTGTCTGACTATTCAGTCTATTTTATGCTCATTTTTCCTGTTCTTTCTCCAACTGACAGTATTTGTTGGACTCAAACAACAGGTCTATAGTTTAAAACCTGCTGGTACTTTCCTGAAAAAATTATAAAAGATGTGATTTTTGAGGTCCATTAGTGTGAAAATCAAAGGATTTTCCTTTACATTGAAAGTGCAATTTGCTAATGTATTCCTAATGCCAGTGACCATGCTCCTTATTCTTCAGGCCAGGAAACACTGGGATACTACAGATGGAAACACTGACATGGCAGTGTACTGTAGAACTAACGAAAAAAAAAGAAAGAAAAAAAAGAATAAGAAAAATGGATGCTAATGCTAGTATAAATCTCTGCAGCACCGGGGCGAAGTTGTCTGTTTTTTCTTCTGTCATTTCAACGGTTTTCTTTCCTGTGTTTGTGATACACTGCGCGTGGTGTAATTCAGTGTTGCTGCAGTGACAAATGACACACTCTCCAATAGAACCTCGGCAGAGTGGTACCAAGGCATTTGAAATGCAGGGCGGCCAGCCGCCCGTGAAGCTGACAGATCCCCGAGCAGGGCTGCCCTGAAAGACACTTAACCCCCGTAGTCTGTTCACTCAGAGCGCCACCATTAAGTTGTGGAGTGTGTCATTTCTCAGGTGTGTCATTGGAGCTTTACTTTTTTTGGTTCATGTTGTTGCTGTTGGTGTTCGGTATAGGTGTGTGTTTGTGTGTGTGTGTGTGTGTGTGTGTGTGTGCGTGTGTGTTGTGTGCAGTAGTAGTGTGCTAGTGAGTTCACCCTCTCCCTCTCTCTGCTCTCCTCTTCTCCTCCTCTTCCTCCTTTTCTCCTCCTCACTTTGTGTCGTGTGTGGTGTGTGCGCGCCGTCTCTTTCTGCCTGTGGGGACGGCCGGGCTGACGGTAGGTGGACAGTTAAGCGCTGATGCTCTCTGGCTGCCGGGTGCAAGCACAGATGGCAGGAGGGGCGGGGCTTGGACACAAAAACGCATTGTAACTTCCTGGTTTTCAGCCAATTGGCTTTAGGTGATTGAGGATGTTGATGACGATGATATTGGTGGTGCTGGTGGTGAAACGAGGGACAGTTACAATGTGGTTTATGCCCCATTTCCCCAGCCCTCTCAGTGCTCCCAATGGGTATATGACTACCATTAACCCATTAACACTGTTGATGAGATATGAATGCTATACGAACCTCAGTTCACTCTAATATTTAACAATGTGTTGGATGAAGCCAGAGGCTACCCACAAGAAACACTAAGACTGCATGCATTAAAGAGCACAGCTAGCTTAGCACACTTGCACGCTAACCGCTAACTGCTAATGTTAATGCAACCGTTTTGACAAACTTTAGGCTACACTTTTGAATGTATGAATGAAAATGGACGGATTTATCATTTATTTTAACTAAATCTTACCATGCAGACCATCTCTGTGCTCTTTAATTTGCTGCGAGGGAGTTGATGAAGTACTGAAAGTACTGAAAGTACTGATTGAAAGTAGCAACCCTTGTTGACACCCCGACGAGTTAGCTGCATTATTTTGTTCATTCGGATGTCTTTGATTATGCCTGATGTAAAAAGATAATTTGAGAACAAAATGAGCATTAATAGTGGGCCCACTAATGAATGTGGTCCTCTCTCTTCTGACACCCTCAGCGATAGACCCAAATAGTCCTAAAATTTGTATTTGCCATTTCTGCTACGAAAATCAATTATTATTTGCTCGACTGAGGGAGAAAAGAAAAGCAAACTGATTTGATGCTTTTGATGCAGTTCCTGTGCTTCCAGAAATGTGCGGTTGAGCATCGAGGGTCTGTCGGCAAAGACAGCAGCTCTTTAAATCCTTCCAGAGTCTCCACGGGGAATATAGATCTGGAAGACAACAGTTACTCAGGCTCTTTGAAGAGCTCCTCACTCAGACTGGCTAGCGAGTTTGGACTCGGTTAAAAAAACACGCAAAACCTGCAACTCAGCAAGACTTTGCAGCCAAGAATAGAACTAAGAAATTAAATTAAAAAAAAATCAGTTCAGTTCTTTTTTTAACACGTGAACTCATCACGTGTGTCCCAGGTGGATTGATGAAGCGTGGAGAAGGGAGAGGCAAAAGAGGGTAATTAGCTGACAGCAGTATTCAGTTCATAACAAGTGAAGGCAGAAAATAAATATCTGCATTCTGATCAGGTGCAAGGACAGGTCGCAGGTAAATATAGGAAGTATACAGGATACTATAGAGCATTGTGATACTCAAAATACTGTAGCTTATCCTATAATCTGCATAGCATATACCCTCACACACACACTATATTTGTGTTTCATGAATGCAGAGCAAAGGTTACTTTAAGGACATGTAACTGCCCAGGTAAGCACAGGTAACTGCCCAGGCACCTCAGAAGACTGGTAGTCCACCAGAGCTTCTACAGTATTAAATCTTCCCTGACCAATCAGACGTAACCATGACCTATAACCTATGACCTATGACCCATGCTTGCGTGTCCGCAGACATGGGGTTAGGAGAGAGCGTGTGTGTGTGTCAGCAAGACTCAGTTGCGAACTCAAGTCACTTGCCTGCATCCTCCCGGGGAATGACTGACTGACTTGCATCCACTGGTGGCCGAGGAGCCTCAAGGCCCAAACATGCAACGCAACCTCATGTGTGCCCCCCGGGACCCCCTCTTAGGCCCACATGTTGGCCCCTGAGGGGTGGGGTGGGTTTGGGGATGGGGGGGCCTGAGTCTGTGGCATGCTGGAGCTCGAGAGTGGGGGGGCAGGAGAGTGTTAGTCATGGTGCTCGTCTCAGGAGTTTAACTCATTCTCTCTTCACCTCCCGATGCAACAGAAACTTCAGGACGATGACGATGAAGAGGGTGAGACCGGTCTAACGGAGGAAGAGAAAGAGGAGGAGGAGAAGGAAGAAGAGAAGCTGGGAAAACTGCAATATTCAATAGACTATGACTTCAATGATAATAAGGTCAGTCACTCGAACGTGTGTGTGCATGTGCGTGTGTGAATTTGTGTGTCAAAGAGATGAAAATCACTCATCAGACCTCATCTACTGTAAGTGGAAATGACTTCACTGGCAGTCAGCTCAGCTTTCACCAGAGCATAGATTAGGATTAATAATATCAATAATCAATCATAAATAAATAATCAATAGCATAGGGACTTCTCTTATCCTCAATCATACTGATTGCTGGAGATGGTGGTGGTGTGTGCATAGATGAGAAGCACAGTTAGGCGCGAGATTCTCTTACTGAATCCTCTATAATTTTGCCCTGCTTCATGCAGCTTTTTCTTGCGAAAAGGATTTTATGAATGAGGCCTCTGGAGATGGAGATGGTAGTGGTGTGTGAGCCTAGATGAGGTGCACAGTTAGGCAAGGGGTTTCTCTGGTCCTCAATAATACGGAATGAGTGTTGGAGATGGTGGTGTGTGCCACCTAGTGTATGGGCCAAGTTCACATGCATGGCAAATGCTGAGCTGGCAGCTTATGTAAAATGTGTGTGTGTGCGTGTGTGTGTGTGTGTGTGAAATTCCTCAATAAGACAGCTTTGGCGACCGCTTCAGTGTGTGTTCTGTGATGCTGACGTTTACCGGAGACAAGCGCCACATTAATGCTGAGTCACTGTGGCGAGGGTCCTTAAGGATTCGCTGAGTCAGCACTAAGGCACCAGAGACTTACATAAGAACTGATGACATGTATTTAGACCCTCACAGGCCACCGTCCTTATAATTCCTTTGATTTCTTCACACTAATATCAGGCACTCTAATTTAATATTTTCTATTTGATTGTCCCGAAATGCACCCCAATGCTGCCCTCAGGCTAGTGAGACACAATCCACGCAGCGTCGCTCTGAAAACAAACCCTGCCTCAGTCATCAATAATGGATCTTGTCAATCAATAATGGCGAATAGTAAAAAACATTCCTGATTCATTGTGATGGATCCAGTGCTCCAGTGCTCCAGTGCTTGTGTTAATGAGTTGAAATGAGAAAACATAGAGTAGGCCTATATATGTACAGTAAAACCATACACTATAAATAATTATATAGGCCTATATACGTACAACCATGACACTATTTACATATACTGTATGAAAGCATATATACTGTATGTACAGCACAATCATGACACTTCAAAAGTTGGTTATCTGGTGCTTTTGTTTTTACCCTGAGTCATTATGATATAATGTAAGTTTTAATCTGTGCATCCATTTGTATTGTTCTAATTCATTTGGTAACGTGTTAATGTGTTGATCTTATTGTGTTATTTAACCCATTTGTGTTGTGGGCGGGGGGGGGGTGGTGGTGGAGGGGTGGTGGGAGGAGAGTGGAGAGTGAGTGAGAGTGAAAGAGAGAGTGAGAGTGGGAGGGCCTACATATGAACCAGCAGCAGTAAAAGCACAGGAGCAGGTGTGTGAGGTCTCCCCAGGGCTAAAGGGAGCTCAGTCAGGACAGGGCTGATTGATGAAGGAAGCAGGGAGAAGGTGGAGGAGGAGGTGGTGGTTGGGGCAGTGGGTGGTGGAGGATGGGTTGCTTGGTAAGCAGGCCACCAATCAAATTAATTAAGGGGACTTGGTAGCCTTTTTTCCCATACATATACATTATAGTTGTGCAGATACACACACACACATGCAAACACTTTATAGTGCGTCTTGTCTGGCTACTGTATATGCATGCTTATTGCATTAAAGAGCTCCTTTGCATTAGCCTGATGCAGACTGACACACACACACACACACACACACTTTACTATATATATATATATATATTATATTATTTTTTTCTTCCAATGGAATTGCTGTTGTTGTAAACAAAGTAAAACAAAGTTTACTTTAAAGTCAAACTATTTTATGTTTAACAACAAATATTACTTACAAACTCAAGGAACAAGCATGGGTTCCCCATTTGCACCAAATTATGCACATTTGTATTGTATTTTCAACAACAACCCATTTGCTGATAACATTCTATTGTTTAAAAGATTTATTGATGATATCTTTCTTATATTTGTGGGTTCTGAAAATGAACTGTTAGAATTTAATGACTACATCAATGGGACATCCATTTTACATGCGTTATCACCCGGACCGTCTGATTAGGAACATTCCTTATGGTCAGTTTCTTAGACTAAGATGAATATGCAGCAATGACACAGATTTTGATGTTAAGGCACATGAAATGGCCCAACGTTTTAGTCAAAGAGGGTATGACGAAACGATAATTAAACAAGCAGTAGAAAAGGCCTATAAAAGAGACAGAACCTCACTATTAAAGGTCTCATTCCATCGTATTTTCATTAATTTTGTGGTGGTCTCTTGTCTAAAATAATGTCATGAGAGTTGTTTTCGACAAAAAATATGCTGTGGTGGTCTTGTTTCAAGCTATTTTAGTTAGGTGAAAACCAGGGATAGCTCGAGAGGATTCTTATGAATATTAATGATATGCAAACGTATCGCCTCTGATTGGCTAACAACACTGTGACGCTCCCATAGTGGGTCTGTCTGCAGGCAGCCTAACGTTTTCTTGAGGGCGGGTTAACTGCATAGCTAATGTTCAAAGTGACGTACATTTGTACGGCTTTTCCGATTCGCTCGTTTTTCCCGGCAGTTTTCTATCACAGGCGAATACAGACTACAGGGGTAGGAGAGCATTTTGAAGTTGAGCATAGAAGTACAACTTGGGCTGACCTATGGTAATGTAAAAACATCAAGTCTTAAACGGTTTATTTTGGAAGGAGACCTTTAAATCCTACACCCAAACACACAGAGAGAGGAGTGACGAATTATTAATAAACATTGGAAATTAGAATGAGACCCCAGTTTAAATCATCTATCGTCACTGAAACCTCGGTTATGTTTTAAAAGAGGAGAGAACATACGGATATGATAGTTAGCTCTACATTTAGGGAAGTCCCAAAGAGAAACTGGTTGGCACTCCAACAATATGGGAATTATAGATGTGGGAAATGTGCACATTGTTCGCATACATTTGACACTAAAATATTTAGTCACCCACACTCAGGTAAGATATATCAGATTAAAGAATTTATTAACTGCCTGTCGACACATGTAGAATACATGCTAAAATGCCCGTGTGGGCTGATGTATATTGGCCAAACCAAACGCAATTTAAAATTGAGAATAGCAGAACACAAGGGGGCAATAAGCAATAACAACATGGATTGACAGACATTATAAAGAGAAAAACCATGGACCAGCTACCTCTTTAAAATTCATAGGTATAGAACGAGTACAACCTAGCCCACGGGGGGCAACTTAATTCAACAACTACTGAAGAGGGAGGCCTATTGTATACAGGAGTTAAACACAGTGGAACCCCGTGGTCTCAATGAAGTACTGGATTTAAGTGTGTTTCTGTAAAATGTTTAAATCTTTTAGAATTTGCTATATATGGCTAGTATTTAAGTGGAGTCTTGGAACAGGATTTGGTGTTTTGTATATTATACTGCTATGTGTATTTTGAATACAGTGGAGGTGATTTGTGATATGTATGATATGCTAGGATTGTGGGTGTATTATACGTGGATTGGAATGACACATTATTTGTATTGGACTGGATGTGAGTTTGGGGTGTCAAATTGGTGATTGTGGCTCTAATTGGTGAGGTCATATGTCGGTGGTAGGTGAATCTGCAAAGTGAACCTGACAAAGCAACAGCGAAATGCGTCGTTCACATTAAAAAAACACAAAACTGAGTCCATTAGTGTGCGGTAATTTTTTTCACTTTTGCAAGTTCTATGGATGACTGCACATCACCTGCACCTAAAAATCAGAAGGCTGTGCACAGCGATCCTATTCCTATATGTATATATATATATATACACTGTATGTGTGTTTCTGTGTGTGTGTGTGTGTGTGTGTGTGTGTGTGTGTGAGGTTGATGCACATAGCACATGCATATAGACAATCAAGCTTAGGTAGACCCATGATGCTGTTGCAAATGTGTTTCATCAGCATCTGTCAGTGCGAGGGCTGAGAGCCAAAAGGGCGTAAGTGACATTTCACCAACTTTACAGGACAGCCAAAACAAAAAATTACTTTATTTCGCCCTTACTTTCTGTACTGATTTAACCTATTTTTAGCAAAATTATTACACATGAATGACAAAGTACTTAATGAGTAATATTATATCTTTCAGTCAAAAAAATATTTGTTCTACATTTTTAAATTTCAGTTTTAGTTACATACGCCTTTTTGGCACCAAGAATTTACTTCAATTTGGATATGATTTATGGGCGCATCTGATGATTTCATATACAGAAAAGAACATGCATGTGCTTTTCAAAGAAAAAATGTAATTTTTACTCAATAAAACAATATTTATATTAGCTTTTTTGATTGAAATGCTATTTATTTTTTTGTTGTACCATCGACAGAGTATGCATAAAGCTATTACAATGACAACAATAAAAAGGAACATCAATTCTTTTTTTATGTAAAAAAAAATATTTGAATGATCATTTCAATATGTTTTGCTAAAATCTGATTCATGTTTTCAAGTATTTGGAGTATGTTCAAAAACATACTCCAAAATTAACAGTTTTTCTCCATTGGTTTGGCTCATTTCTTGAAACCGAGATGACATTCTTAAAACTATAAGGTCATTTGGCCAAACAGTCTTTCAGTTCTGTTTACATTATAGCTCACTAGCAAAATCAAATATCTTTCCCAAAACTGTTCATACATGCATCAAAATCAGATTCCTTTCCCATATAAAAGGTCACTCTTCTCAATTGCTTTGGCACATGTGCATTCACTTAGCGCTTTTGTCAAAATAACCTGGATGATTTAGCACAACACCATGGATCCCCTGCAAAAGCACATATATCTCCCAAAACAGTTTATCCATGTGTCAAAACTAAATATCTTTCTCATGTAAATAGTCACTGCCCCCAAAATGCATTGTCCCTTTGGCATTGTGTAAGCAGTGCAAGTCAAAATGCTTAGATGTTTTGTCATTATCGCAAAGGTATAACTGGAACTGCAACTGGAAAAATATAAAGTAGCTTCCATAGATATTCTGTGCATGCACAAATATAAACACAAACAAAAAAAACAAGAATAATTATGATGAGCGGGTTGAAATTTACATTGTCCCACACAATGACATAGAGTATACTGTAAGACAGGCCCTTCAAGACCTCTCATTTCCCTGGACCAGATCAGTATAAAGGCAAAATGACAATTTTTGGTATTTGAGTGTTGTAGGGGTCTAAACTGGGGGTGTGTATGGCCACATCATTCTCAGATATGACAGCACACATTGTTACAGTATATTGCGAAAGGTTTGGATGATGGAGAAGACTATAGAGGTTGGATGATGGAGAAGACTATAGAGACAGGCAGAAGGCTGCACTCAGCGACCTACCTCTGCTATTGTGAGGCGATGGTTTACAACATGGTCTATAATTATAGCCTGAATTTTGTACGGGAGAGTATGGTGTCCTTGTGTTCCTCTGCCTCTTCTCCCTATTCCACCACCTTGCATCCTCAAATCTCTCTATTTCTTCATCTTCCTCGAGCAGGAAGTTGCCCTTGTTCATTTACTTGATGAGGTTCTTCTTTTTTCAAACTGCAAATGGTACTGGCCCTGGCCACCTCTATATATACATGTTTGGCAGCATTCACAATCATAAACAGCTACTGTAAGGTAACTAAACACATTTTTGGTCATCTGAGATCTGGAAACCTCCTCATATGCTAAAAGGACAATTCACCTTATTGTAAATTACTGTCACAAATTTTTCAAATGCTCCATGGAATTCATATATAAGGTTCATGGCATTATATTCTTGACTAATTTTGACAATTGAACAGACTGTTGTGCATATGACTTACACAATGAAATCATGCTGATATGTTTTGGAGAGAGCAACCATCACACTGAAAAATCAACTAATCAGTTTAGATCAGCAAGATCTATTTATTTGGAAAATGTGTTAAATGTGGGCTCATTGTGCTAACTGTAGGCTACTTGTACATAATCATTTGCAAAAAAGCACTGAGTCACTTCAGACATGTACTAAGGCATTTGCAATTTGATAAAACAAACGAGAAATGACATTCTATTGTGAACAATTGCAAGGTGGTTTGGATATTTGTCCATATTATTTTGAGAATGTCATCTTGGTTTCAAGAAATGAGCCAAACCTTTGGAGAAAAACTGTAATCCAGTATGTTAGATTTGAAACTTCTCCTTTTCAGGGTGCATTTAATATGATACATAAACCCACATTTAAACTCTTTCTATAGTTATCTAAAAAGAACATCCCCCTTTCCTTGTCTAATAGTAACTAAACAGTGATCAAACCAAAATGCTTGAAATAGGCAACTAAAAGTCATTTGGTAGTAAGATTCTGCTCTCTAAAGGCTGAGCTAGCCAGCTAAAGTCTGAATGATAACTTTATTGAAAAAATGTGTAGTTAAAGCTTTTGTGTAGTGTAGTAAATGTGTAGTAGCAGCCTTTTCTTGTCCTCATATCAGCCATTTTGTGCTGTCTTTAGACCTGCCCATCATGTATTTCTCAGTGCCAAAAGGGCGTAAATGCACTTACGCCCTTTTGACTCTAACTGCTTCAGTGTGTTTACAGTTAAGACCTTTGGTTTTTGTTTAATAACTCAAAATTTATTTATATTTCACTTATATAATTTTGTCAGTTAAAAGAACTCACAAAGAGCTTTCCGATGATATATATAACTCAATTTTGAACAAAATGTCACTTACGCCCTTTTGGCTCTCAGCCCTCGAGTGGTTCCCATAATCCACCCATAGAGGGCAGCGCTGAGATAGTGAGTCACTGCTCTGAATTACGCCACGGATCTCAAGACAGAGTTTAACAATGAGGGACATCATGTGAAGAAGCTGAACAGTCTCCCAGGATTCATAAAGTTCTAATCCAGGCATGGGCAAACTACAGCCTGGGGGCAATATACAGCCTGTTGGGTTTATTAATCTATTAGGCCTTTTCCCTGGAATGTCAGCCATTAATAAATGCATTTTTAAAAAAGGCCTTGCATATGCATGCTTTACTACTGATTATAGGCCACAACTGTGAAACCGTTGTCAACACATTATGGCCCACGAGTCAAAAAGTTTGCCTACCCCTGTTCTAAGGTGTTCTCACCTGCAAACTTTCTGATAAAAGCTCTGAATAAAAACTTACAGTACATAGGAGTTTCTCCTTAGTTGTCCTGTATATGGCCTTGGTTTGGAATTGCTTAGATGTGCACATAGGTCTTTCACCAGATTATATAAAATAACTGAATTGGGGAAAAAAACATGTCTGAAAGACTGGAATGTTCTTTAATCTTTTGTTTTCTTCAGTTGACTGTGGGCATTCTTCAGTGCGCCGACCTGGTTTCCATGGATTCAGGAGGCACCTCCGACCCTTACGTGAAGGTCTTCATTCTTCCCGACAAGAAGAAGAAATTCGACACAAAGGTGCACAAGAAGACTCTGAACCCGGTGTTCAATGAGACCTTTGTGTTCAAGGTGAGCAGAGTGTCAACAGCTCCACACCACCTCTTCTTGTTGGCTGACTAGCTGGGCTCTCTGCGAAGGAGGCAGAGAATTAAGGGTCATTACTTGACAAAATACTGAATGACATTTAATGACAACAGTCAAAAACAGTTGGAAGAGTTAATCCATGCAGCATGTGCCATGTTTATGAGAGATTGATGTCACTCTTTGTCTAGACCCTCAAATCCCACAATCTCAAATTTGTTTCTACAGTTTATAATAACACGGTACAGCACTGTATAGATCGGTCCAGTATGGTCTGCACAGTAATAAAACAGTACAGTATGTTCAGTGCAGGTATATAATAGTACAGTGTGTTCTGCAGTAAAGTACTATAATATAACAGTTTAGAGCAGTAAGTATAGATCAGTAGAGTATGTTTGGCAGTAAAGTACTATAACAGTAGAGTGCAGTACAGTATGTACTGCAGAATAAGTACAGGTATATGACAGTGTTTAGGGTTGTATGGTTATACTTACAGGTCCAGAGGATCTTTTAATCCAACATGAAACTGACAACAACAATATTAATTTTTTATAGCCTGAAATATTTAGCAGCTTTGCAAAATGTGAGGTCAAATATAGAACATGTCTATGACTCACCCCATGGCATGAATGCAAATAGACATAACGTGAATGCGATGAACAAATATCACTACTATCCTGTTGTTTTTTTTGTTTGTTTGTTTTTTTGAGAAACAATAGGAAGAAAACAAATAATATAATCTAAAATACCCCAGAGTGGAAGTGTGGCGCATATGTTCATAAATGTTTTATAACTTCCTTAGACCGAGCCAAACTCCTCTAATCAAAGCTCTCTCAGCGGAGGCCATGCTTGTTAGACAGGCGCGTATTAAAGGATTCTCCCTCGCAGCCGTGAACCAAGGCTGCAGGTCGCCCCCATTATTTACTTCGGCCAGAGAGAGATGGAGAAAGATGGAGGAAGGAGCTCAAATGTTTGAATGAGTCAGTGGAGCTCCAAGCTCCTAATGAGGCCCGGAGGGACTTTTAAAAGCCTCCACTGGGCAGTGTGCTGCCACCTATATATATATGTGTATGTGTATATGTCTGTGTGTGTGTTTGTGTGTGTGTATTTGCATACTCACAATTAAAGTGTGTGTGTGTGTGTGTGTGTGTGTTTGCACACAAACACATGCCCACTAACTATTGAATTAATTGTGTGTATTTGCTTGCACACTTACACACACACACTCACACACACAAGCATGACACGCACACACTTGGTTCAGTTGAGAGTGGCTGTGTGTGTGTGTGTGTGTGTGTGTGTGTAGTAATGGTATCAGAAGCAGATTTACTGCCCCTTCTTCCCCACTTCCTCCCTGTGTGTAGAGCATTCTTTTACAAAGAAAATAGAAATAGAAAATAGAAAAATAGATGATAATAAATATTTATGATAAAATATTATCTAAATGAATAACATAATAAGAGCAGAAACATGGAAATAATATAAATAGGTCTGAAGAAAAATGGGTGTTTCTCATTCCACAAAGGAACCTAGCTAGGCTATGACCTGTCACATGTGACCAGTCACATGACTACATGATCACATGACCACATGGCCAGTGTCTGCCCCTCTCATGGCTCCCTGGTGTCTCCCTGGTCCTCGTGCCCTCCAGATTCCCTATGCGGAGATGGGAGGGAAGACGCTGGTGATGTCCGTGTACGACTACGACCGCTTCTCCAAGCACGACATCATCGGCGAGGTGAAGCTCCCCTTCAACACTCTGGACCTGGGCCAGCCCATTGAGGAGTGGAGGGACCTGGAGAGTGCAGAGAAAGAGGAGGTTGGTCACACACACACACACACACACACACACACAGGAATCTGAATTTGGTGGTTACATTTTTATTTATAAAAATATATATAAAATTATGTTTTATTTATAACATTTTTGATCTTTCAACATCTTTCTGCATTACATTTGTACTCAGGACTCCTTTCTAAACTAATACGCTAGAATATTTCTAAACATTATAAACACACAAACAGGCAGTTAGGCACTAATAGTGGAATGTAGTCAGAAGTGCATTCCTCAGTTAAGATGTTTGGCCCATCTTGTCTTATGTTCACTGCCTAACTCTCTCTGTCTCTGTCTGTACCCCATCACACCCCCACCCCATCCCACCCCAGCCTGAGAAGCTGGGAGACATCTGTATCTCCCTGCGTTATGTGCCCACTGCCGGAAAACTCACCGTCTGTATCCTGGAGGCCAAGAACCTCAAGAAGATGGATGTTGGTGGACTTTCTGGTGAGCAACTTCTTTCTCTCTATCCATCTCCATCTCTCTTTTTTTCTCTCTCTTTCTCTCTCTCTCTCTCAGCACCTTACTCTCAGATTCTGATTCAGATTTAGAGGCCGTTACTGAATTGCATGCTGGGTAGAAGAGTGTTCGGAAAACATATTTCGGACATCGTAAAACCTCACTAAATAGCATTTTGGGTAGAATGTTGAGTGTTTAAGCTGGTCTGATGTTTTGTTGCACACACACACACACACATACTCTCACTCTCTCTCTCTCTCTCTCTCTCTCTCTCTCTCTCTCTCTCTCACACACACACACACACACACACATACACACACACTCAAACACAATCACGCACACAGATCCGTATGTGAAGATCCAGCTACTGCAGAATGGCAAGAAGATCAAGAAGAAGAAGACCACAGTGAAGAAGAACACTCTCAACCCATACTACAATGAGTCCTTCAGCTTTGAGATACCACTGGAACAGATGCAGGTCAGAACACACACACACACACAGACAAGACTACATATACACACTCTCAGCCCATACTACAACGAGTCCTATAAGACTATATGTACACACACACATTGCACACATTTGACTACACATTGTTTGGTTAAAAAATACTTAATCTACTCCATTTCAGGATCATCCTTCCTCATAGTAAATATTTTGCAAACAGGGCACTCATCTAAATATTGCCAAGAAATTATTGAAAAGTTACATTAACGTCATTTGAAAGTTACCTTTTTGTCACTGATGAGTTTTCTCTGCCTGCTTCTCTGCAGAAAATCCTGGTGGTGATCACGGTCTTTGACTACGACAAGATCGGCTCGAACGACGCCATCGGGAAGCTGTTCATCGGCGGCAAGGCGTCGGGCACGGAACTCAAGCATTGGTCGGACATGCTGGCCAACCCCCGCCGGCCCATCGCCCAATGGCACCCTCTCAAACAGGAGGAGGACGTAGACGGAGCCTTGGCCTCGCTCTTTGCCAAGAAGTAACACCACGGTGACCGCTAATCAATCGCCATGGAGACCAGTAAACGCCATGGCCACCAACTAACCAATCGCCAGTCAACCAACCGACTAACCCACCCCCTCCCCTGCCTTATCCTAATCTTGCTCTTCGTCCCCTTCCTCCTCCTCCTCTTCCTCCTCCTCCTCTTCCTCCTCGTACTACGTTCTCCTGCATGAGTGTCATAGAACACAGAACCCTCCTCTCAGTAACCTTCTCGCTACACGATACAGTCTATGGTCGAGTACCCTGATGGACAGCAATGGGGGTGGGGTGGGGGGTGTGGGGGTCAGATGTAGACTTCATTAACAAGCTCCAACTCCAAATATCCACTCTCCAAATATCCACTCTCTTTATCACATTAGTGCACAGTGAACGTAGTGTGTGTGTGTGTGTGTGTGTGTGTGTGTGTTTGTGTGTGTGTGAGGGGTGAGGAGTGTATGATGCGTATAAGTCAGGGCAGACTGGGAACTTGCTGACAAGCTAGATAGACTACAGTGTCTGTTGAATGTTTGATTGCAATGGTAACCAGGTACATTAAGGCAATACTTTCAGTGTAGTTCAACAGTAGTTCCAATACCAAACCGAGCCGAGTAGAACCAAACTGAACGGAACCGAGCAGGTACCAGTCAGGGGAGATCACAGAGGTCCGGAGGGATCTAGACAGGAGATGAGTGTGAGTTTGGGATGCTTTAAACTCTTCTCATCAGTTTATGGTAGTCATTTTTATTTTCAATTAAAAAATAGTAACAATTCCTCTTTAACTATTAGTCTTGTCTCCCAGCTGTTTCCCAGCAGAGAGGGACTCGTGAACAACAGGGGCGAGGAAAAACTCCCATAAGTATAGTATGTAGTCTATAGTAGTCTGGGAAGAAACCAGGAACCCCGGGGCAGATCCACAGCTCTGGGGGTTACCCAGCTGCCTAGGATCATGCTGAGAATTGCAATGAACAGTCGCTCAGATTGCAATTAGTCCACGGTGTTAATTGAGCATCCAAATAATCCCAAGATATTGATCATTAGCACACAGCTCATAGCCACTCATCAAATATACAGCTGTTAAACTTTTGGATCAAACCATTGGATACAGCCACAGCTAAAGCAGAGCTTACTAGTTATAGGACCTGCACACACTAATGTTGGTACATATGATCAAACAGATGTACACACACACACACACACACACACACACGCACACACACATGCACACACTGTAGAGAGTAGTTTGTGCTTGTGCATATCTGCTGTTTTAGTGTTGTTTAGGGCATATCTGTTTTAAAGACATCTTAGCGTCTGCTACACACACACACACACACACACACATTCAGATTCGTCTGTGGTGTGTTTAATTTCACTGCCTTTTTGTTTGTGTTAAGCAAACCTGACTCAAGTGTCCCTCTGACTGCTCCCATCCGCTCACACTGTCTCCCATTGAAACAAGCCAAAGTTCACGCTCGAGTCTGGAGGTGCCGGAGCAGCAGCATTGTGTGTGCGTGTGTGTGTGTGTGTGTCTCCATGGATGAGCAATTGAAAACCAAGGCGAAGGATGAGAGATCCATCCAGTCAGTTCATTTGTGTGTGTGTGTGTATGTCATCGGTGAGCACTTTTAAATCCCTCCATCCATCCTCTCTAATCTGTGTACATACTGCAGTCAACCGAATTCAGAATTTGTCAATACCGCATGTACTTCTACAATGTTGTAAATAAAAGCATGTTTTGAAGATAGGACATAATGATATTGTGTACGTTTGAGTGTGTGTATGTGTAGGAGTGTGTGTGTGAGTGAGTGTGTGTGTGAGTGGCATTTGTCCCTTTGATAATAAACTAAGGAGGAAATGCACGAACTGCACATGTGATGTAATTTCCCCCTGGATGGGTACTGGACTCGACATACAAGTAGATCAAATGTATGTAGCCATACATACATATACAGTATATATATATATATATATGAAAAAAAAACATTTTCAGGTTATTTTCATGTCTAGAACACAGAGGAATGCTTGTTAGAGTCGTGTGCTAAGTCAGTGTTGAACTCATATGCATGTTGGTGGCTATCATTTTGTTGTGTTATTATGTTTAGATATATTTTTTTACACTCAAATCATTTGTCTGTATTTTGTTGTCTGTTTCAAAAACAATGGAGAATCTGATCTGGTCATATGCTTCCAGGGACAGGGGGCTGGTAGGCAGCACCGCCTAATTTAAACATTCAAAAAAGTTCTGGTTCTGTGATTGGACTTAATCGGATCGCAGGTACCAGGAACTAGGGCTGCTCCAAGGTGGCCCATTGAGTGATTGACAGTGAGAGCATGACAGATTAGCGACCAGAGAAGCAAAAATAAATGAAAAAAAAACAACTAATAAATTAATGAATGAATTAATAAATAAAGGAGATGCTGCCAAAAAAGCTATCTAAAGTGCACAAACACACTCAAACTCACACTCACTGTTCTGTTTGTTATGTCTCCTTTTAAGATGGTATGGTTGTCAGGATAGCTGATGACACTGGAACACTGGACACAGATGTAAGCCAGGCTCAGATGCTATCTAATGCAACAGTTTCATTTATTTATTTGTTTGTTGTTGGTATTGTCATCCATGTCTTTTGCCTCTCTTACAAACAATAAGCCATAAAAGCTATGAGACAAGACAACCCTCAGACTCCTCCTGCTAATTAAGTCATTGTTAAAGTCAGAGAGGAAATCTCCCTTGTTTTTGCAGTCAGCATTTGAATGCTTTTCCTTTTGAGGTCGTCTGTTTAAAGACAGCCTCCCATGTTCATTAGATCGATCCTGATCAACATCTGAGTGTTTTGATGTTTTTAATCCGAGATGTATTTTGTACACACCGAGTTGGGAGCGGGTGACATGCGATGTTTGAGTGGAAGGGCATTAGGTGTGTGGCCACATGCTAGTTTGTTTGGTGTTTTGCAATGATGAAGACAAACGTATGACTAACTTCTCAAGTGTGTTGGCGGCATGATTTTGAATTATACCCTCTGTTTTCACTCGTGAATTACATACTACTAATTTATTTTGTCATTGTGTGGACCCTATGTGCTTCATTTCTCATGGATTTAAAATCTATACCTGTAGGCCTAAATATAAATAAAAATATACTAAATCATCCGATAGATACATTTTTGCAATTAAAGATATATTTATTATCATGATGGATGAAAATAATTTATGGTGTTAAGCGTTAAAATGTTATGAATAAATACAATAGTATGACAGCTGTCTAGATTTTGGATATATGCAGCACATGTATATATATATATATAAATATATCAAAGAATTTTCTATAATGAATGAAACTTAAAAAAAAAAAAAAAAATCTCAGAGAAAATATATTGAGAAAATGTAATGGCTTGAGAGCAGAGACTGGTATAATCCGTGTTGGCTTCAGAGGTGTGTTCCGTGGTCTCTCAACAGCCAGACGGCTCCTCAGAGAAGCATGCCATTTCCTTTAGTTCCTCACTGTGTGTATGGAAAGTACTCTAATAAATCACCATCATGATTTCTTTCTTCTACATGTATCTGTTCTCTTCTGTGTGCATTTGAAGTATAGGCCATGTGACAAGCCTTGTTTGTGATTTTGATTGTGTAATGCAATGCTCTCTCTGTTACACCTCTCCACAGGGTTGTGTTGTGTTCTATGCACCAGGCCTGGGTTAGTTGTTTTTCTGACGTGACGTGTTTTCTGTTCTGTTGTTCTCGGAGCCATTTTGGACTCTTCTCCCCGCAGCTTGCTCGCTTGCCCTGCCCACCCCGACTGCCCGCTCGCCCTCTCCTCTCTTTCTCCGTGTGTGTGTGTGTGTCAGCTTCAAGTGTTGTGTTTCGCTTTAGGATAAACGGAGCCTACTGCCTAAGTGTGTCCCCTTTGACTCTTGACTCTCCAAACCAAGAAGCGAACAAATAAAAGAGGAGAGGAAAGGAAAAGAGAGAGAGAGTAGACTGTAACAGAGCTCCCCCATCCCCTCTCAGCACACTGTGGAGGCCCCATGTACAGTACTCGCCTTGTGTTAAACAAACTCTTCTTTTCCAGGTGGACCAATGTTGTGACAAAGCTCCTTTTCTCAGTGCAATACTGCCGACCCCCGCAGCTACCCACAGCCCTATGCTACGCCCCTCACATTCAACATGGCAACACCTTACCCTCCGCCTCCTCCTCTTCTCCCGCTGTCTCTCCCTCTCTCTCTCTCTCCTTTCTCTTTTGTCATCTTTCTCCTATTTCTTCTCTTCTCACTCCTCCTCTTCTTCCTCTTCCTCTTTGTCAGTCTCCGGTAGAGATTTCTGTGTTAGTAGCTGCACCTAGTGTGGATGCTTTTGGCATGCTTTTGCACCCTAATGATAAGGACAAGTCATTGTCGACCATGATACCCTTCCTGCAGCGAATCCCTACAGTAAGGCTTTTTGTCATCCCTGTGTAAAACCAAACAGTGTTGAGTCCTCAAGGGCCCCACATGAAAGGTCTACGTATCAGATTTACTCTGTGTGTTATCAACTAGCAACCATAAGAAATAAAGACCTTTGACTTCCTCCTGACTCCAGTGCCTCTTTCCTTAATGCTTGTAAAGGACACATTATAGGAAAAGTTAAAGGAGAAGTTTGTGTGGATCAATCCATAGCCCTTTTGTTCAATGTCACTGATAGCTGTCTGTCGGGAAAACGATGCAACATAGACCAAGTGAGCGGGGTGTTGTGTAAGTGCAGAACAAGAAGAGACGGGTCTTCAAGAATTTCATTTGAAAATGTATAATTACCAGTAACTACACTTTATGTTCTGTATATGCTGGTGTAATTGATGCCCTATTTGGTGTCATGTAGTAGTCTTTCTATTACATTTAAGGGAGGGTTTTAGGCTATTCAAGGTAATTTCAGTTCCCTTGTTTTCATATTCTTGTCTTAGCCAAATTTATTCTATTTTTTTTTTTCAGGAGAGTCTGGGCTTTCCAGATCTATTTGAGGATAATTGCATATGACTTATGTACATCAGCCTATACCAAGAGCAAAAATATATTGTCCGTCTTACATTTTTAGACTTTACAGATCTCAGTTGGAAGCAATCCAGTACAAAAATCGTACTTTTTATTGAGAGGGTTGTCTGACAATACAAGAATCATATTAGTGTGATATTGTATGACTGCAATTTGCTAAAATATGTACTGATAGAATATATTTTTTTCATTTTATTTTATTCCTATTTCATTGCATTGAGAATAATTGGGGTGAAATAGACACAGTGCACAATCACCTCTACAGGCCTGGATGGTGACATTTCTCTCATAACCTGTATTCAGAAACTTCTGATATGGAAGATTCATTGCTTATTTGACATGAGGTACAGTATAGGCCTACCATATGGGTAAAGACAGACTGATATATGTCACTGAGAGGAATGGACATGAGATGGGACACAAGGCTCAATTTATAACAGTATTTTTTAATACAAATTTACAGCAGATTTTCCAGAGGGACAACGTTGGGGTTCATTTTTATTTTGATGTTATAGGCCTAGTTTTGTTGTTCAGTATGATACCTCTCAGCTTTAATCGTAACATTTATGAGAATGGCTACAGTGCCTTCACGAACCGCTTGACTACATGATGATTTGGCACAATCATAATGCTAACACCATGTGGGCCATTTGCTGCTTATCACAGCAACTGCTAGGGTTTGCAAAGTTTGCAGGGGCCCAAGGTTTCCTCCTGGACTATGCAAAAAAAAAAACCCATAGGGAGTTTTTCCTTGCTCCTAATGCTCAAGGGTGGGCTACTCTTTGCTGTAAAGCACACTGTATAAATATAAGCGACTGATTCAATTTTATTAAATATATCTGATCTGCGGCCAAACCAAACACAGACTGTATTTGGGCCAAACGGATAAAGAGCAGGGAAATAACCCTATAACCCCCGGTCCGCAAGGTGGCAGTGCTCAAACAAGAGGACAATACAATGCGAATTTTGTAGACATCTAGGCGACGAATTCATTTCCGACTTCAAGATTTATGAATTAACGTTGTCTTACTTTACAAGAATCACAAGTTATTGATCGTACACAGTACAAAACCGTCCTGTATGTATTTGAGCTGGAGAGAGGTAAGTGGGCTTGGAAAATGCATAACGTTATGCCAAAATAAAAGAATGCAGTCTAACGTTGCAAATGCAAGCAAGCTTGTTTCCTTGACACAACTAACGTTAATGTTACACTTATGTTATTGTAGGCCAGCCTACGTTACGTTAGCTATAAAGCCTGTTTGGTGGCATGGTAGTGAAGTTAATGTTGAATCGTCAACAATATAACAATAAAGTATGTTTATTATATGTGCTCATTAATTAACTTAGCATTAAAACGCTGTGCTGTTGTTGTGCCGTCAAGATATTGTTAGTCTCCAATGATTCCTCAAGTAAAGTAAAGTAACGTAGTTGCTTGGTTTGAATGTTACCGCCTGACGAATGTGTGTTTTGGGCCATAAACAGTAAAATACTTCAGCTCCTACCATGTCGGCAGCAGACTTGGATCTGTCACCGCCGGAGGTTCCTGAGCCCACCTTCTTTGAGAGTCTTCTCCGCTATGGACTCCTGCTAGGGGCTATCTTCCAGCTAGTCTGCATTCTGTCTTTGATAATGCCCATCAGCAAAAGCCACAACCAGGTAGGCCTAATTTACCCAACTTAAATCTATTCGATAGTTTCCCCTCTGCACTATTTACAGCTCAGATCATTGTTAGTAGTGTCTTTAAATAGATTTACTACAAAATTCAAAGTGGTGTTTGTTGAAATTGGCATGAATTGGGTAGATTCTATTAATCCTGGAAGTGCTGCAGTTCTTGCCTTGTCGTCTAAAACCTGTTTGTGTTTTTAGGAGGAGCCTGCAGAGAGAAGTGAAGTGAAGGCAGGGGACCAGACCAAGAAGACAAAAGGGCCAGCTTCTCAAGCACGCCAAAAACCCAAGAAAGAGACAAAAAAGAAAAGATAACTGTCCTGTATTATAATTATAATTACCTGACCAGAGTTTCAGGCTTGGGATTGATGATGAAAACATTCACGCTGAGCTGTCCTGCAAATTGCCTATTGCATCAGCCGATACTGCGCTGCTTTTGAGTGATACGAATGAGTGACCACTGTTTATATCTTTAGTGCAAATGTGTGGGTTACAGTTAACACCATTTGCTATGGCGGATGTTTTCATGCTAACAGATTTAAAATCGGTGGCGTTCAGAGGCAGACTGGTCAAAAGCTGATTTGGGAGCAAATCTTTACAATAGAACTCAGACATGTTTTGTTTTATGTGTGTGTTTGTGTTTTGTGTATTTGTATTGACCTCTTGGGGTACCATGTAAGTTTTGGGGCCACTGTTTAGGTTGCACATGTATGTACTGTACACCCAAACTGACCACTACATTAAATACATTTTTGTGACATTTTTCATTAATTAGTGGAGTCAATTCTTTCTAAGACATTAACTTTTCCATGATAGTCAAGTAGACAACTTATCAATAACATCCCAAATCAATTATTTTTGCATGATATTTTATTAAATCTCCAAATTTACAGGTTTACAGGCTGTAGATGAATATTGAAAATCTCAATACATAGTGTAAAGCAGAAAGATGGCTTGTAATGTACAGTTAAATACAGAATGCAAATACCATGCTATGTAGAGATCTTATTATTTTAAAAAAGACTGAAAAAAATACTATTTTGAAAAGTGATATTTAATTTTTTTGCCTTTGCAATTTAAGGCATAAGTTCATGTTAACATTAAGATATGTGGTATATGGTTTAGGTACAAAATTAGGAAAGTAAAGTCAAAAAAGGCCAAAGGAGGTTCTGTGTCCTCCAATGTGTTCTGAGATGGAAGCTTGCGGGTGCTCCTCTTTCTTACGTGTGTTCCCGTCCGAGAACCGGCATATCCTTCCGAATTATGTCATTCACTGTGGGCACAAGCACATAAGTCATGGACCCTATCATTATGATTATTTTCAGATCTGATTCTGATAATCTATATCTACCTAGCTATCTATCTGTTTTGTTCTCTTATACATGTAGACTTTATAGGCATATTAGAGTTGTTCCCAAATGAAGCAGTGCCAATCAATTACCACTAGGTGGCAGTAGTTGCACACATTCTGGCCTGTCTCTTGGCAACCTCAGATGCTTAATTTGGTGGCACTTCCTGTTGTTGCTCAGGGGAAAGTTGTAGTGGGCTATAAATGGAAACTTTCTCACCAATCTAGAAATAGACACAAACACACACACACACACACACACACACTAAAGGTGCTGAGAGGCTTTGGATGGAAATGTCTGTCATAGCTGTTCACATTACAGTCCCCCCGCCCTCCACACACACACACACACACACCCATGCACAACAAACACAAACAAAGCAACAGTGTGCGCTGAAAGCTCCTGCAAAGCTCAAAGCCTGAGACCTCCAGTAAAGAAAGAAAGCTATTAACTAAATGGAGACCCAAGGACCAAGACCAAGAACAGTTACTTTTGTTGGTGAAGGTTTTTTTTTTTTTTTAATGACACATCTTCTCAACGCCACATTTTTCAAAAAGGGAATGAATGTCAGAATGCTACTTTTGGTTCACATGGCATTCCTTGTATTGTGCTGATCTTTTTGTATTTTACTGTGTGTGTGTGTGTGTGTGTGTTTGTGTGTGTGTGTGTGTGTGTGTGTGTGTGTGTGTGTGTGTGTGTG